>JAODKN010016221.1:0-13184 GCA_026774425.1 Petrocephalus zakoni | reverse complement strand
CGTTATGCGAGCGCAAGGGCCGCTTTCGTGGAGGCGTCCATCTTGGATCTGAGTGCGGCAAATGGAATGAATGACACGGCGAGCTCCTATTTTCGAGAGTAAAAGGAACGCACGATTACCTCCGTCAACTAACTAAGACTCGGTCGGCGCGGTAGCATGTTAGCCCGGCTAGGTGGATAGCACTGCAATGCAATGCATTGTCCGGGATGTTGTTGTTTAGCCACGTCTCCGTAAAAAGGAGAACACAGCAATCCCTCACATCACGCTGCGCAGATCTCAGGAGCTGTATGTGGTCAGTTATGTAGTCCAGTGAGCGTACATTTGCCATTAGCAATGATGGTATCGCTGGTCTGTGTGGGCTAGCTGCTAGCCTAGCCCGGATGCCTCCGCACTTGCCTCGCTTCTGCTTTCGGTGCCTCCTCTCTGGGCGAGCTGTAGCAGGCTAGTCCGGGGGTGAAGTAGTCCGGCGTAGTAGTCCTAGGTCCCGAAGTTCCTCGGTGACTACCGGGTCCAGGCTGTGAATATTCCTTAGATCCAGGAGGAATTGACGGCTGTATCTTGTGAGCGTAGACGCTGAACTACGAGCACACGGGAGAGCGAGGGGCCGCTGCGTCTGTACGCGCCGCCATCTGGAAATCAGGTGAAGCGCAGCAATTTTCAGGTGCACATTCTCTCTTAACTTATTTAATTTAACCCACATTCCAACATTCTACATATAATTTAAGTCATACATATTTACATTCTAACAAACAATTTAAATAGTCACCTTCACCAAGTCTTTAAGCAACTGTCCAACATTTAAATTTTTCAGCACGCACCTAAAGCAACTGTTGTACGGCAACGTATGAGGTGAATTGAATACTGCGTATGCGCAGACACTTATACGGTGACTTGTGACGCGAATGGAGCGATGCGCATGCGCAAAGAGTCACATCAGCCAATGTCTATGATTTTTTCTAAAGTAGCACAGATGGTTACGGTGACGTGTGTGCGAAATGTTTACTGCATTTCTCTTGGGAGCGAGTATCGATAGGTAGCATGGTTCGCCAGAGCACCGGACACCCTGCAACCCTTTAAAGGATAAGCTGTTACAGAAAATCGTTGGATGGATGGATCAACACTATTACCTAAATATTACAAATCTTAAATGTTAGTTTATTTTCCATCATTGTAAATTGCTGCTATTTAGTGGCATGTTATTTTGGTATACCTATTACTTTGAGTCACTTGGAACTGAAATATATTTGAAATAAGTTTGGCATATTTTATGTTTATTTCTGCCATTTTTATATCACTTCTAATCAGTGGGATCAGAACAAAAGAAAAAAATAACATATATTTCTATAGTTGTTTGTCCTTATGGCATAATCTACTCGCGTTACTGCAGCTTTAGTGGCCATGCATATACAGTCACCTCACAGTAACTGAGGTACCTAACGAGACCCGTAAACACACTCAGACACAGGCGCTTTGCAGAACTTTTATTAGGCAGACAGAGAACACAAAGAATCCATAATCAGAGTATCTGGCTGAATATCCAGTTATGAGCTGGTGGAGATTTCAGTGTCGTAAAATGTGCCGTAAAGCGTAATTCCGCATATGCGTAGATGTGTGAGGTATACATTGAGGCGGGGCTGTCACAGATGGGCTGTCATTGGGGGTGTAGGCCTATGCAGGGCCTTGCAGCCCAAAAGCCTGACATGACTGGGCTCCAGGACAAGGAAGTTTGAGAAAAGCTGGTCTAGGTGATGTCACTAATTAGAGCTTTAAGTAACGCAGAGGTCTTCATGAATTTTGAAAAGGGTATTAAAAATGCCATTAAAGGCCATTGGAAAAAAATTACTGATACCTGCAGATACTTTGAATTAGGGAGTCACAATGGCTCTATCTGCCCACCCCTGATCTAATATATGTTTTTAAAAAATTTAAAATCTAAGGTTTACTGCCACTGCTTTTGCATGACCTCTGCACGCTCTTTCAAAATCATTCTCATCCTTGCTGTTGGACAAGGACTGTGGGGTGCATTTGTGAGAAATTAAACAAAAATAAGTAGAGAGAAGTGAACAAGACCTAGGGTCTCATTTCTAAAACTTTGCAAAGAACTCATACTAAAAGTGTGCACACAAAAAATGAAAATGACGTACACAAAGAAAAAGTCGCGCACACTTGCAAGTAATCTTCTCATAAGAACTATACAAACACACTCTACCTGGACGTAGATGAGCCTCCTATTCCAACCTCAGCATGCCCACATTTAACCATTAATGACCAATGCAAAACGCCTCATGAATATTTAAGAATTCAAATTAAGCCCAATACACATTTACTTATCATGGTAACCAAGAGGAAGTGCAAGAAAAGAAGCTTTTCTGAAACTGAAATTGAGGTGCTTATGGGTTGGGTGGAAACAAGAAGAACCATTTTGCTTGGTGCTCAGAGCAGTGGGATGACAACATGTTGCAGATGCATTTAATGCAGTGAGCAGCATACAGTGCAGTACAGACACTCCTCTCTTAAGGACTGAGTTCCATTCCTACAACTAGGTCATTAAGTGAATTGGTAAGCGAGGAGCCACCTTTTGAAGGTAATAGCAAAAAATAAAATAAAAATAGCATTGCAACCCATCACCAGTTATGTCCACCATTAATGTATTTACATTTAATCATGTGGTTTAATTTAAGATTGAATTTTACGATTGAATGTCCTTATGGAATAATTTTGGCTCGCTTTCTCAAATGTAACCATTTTTCATTGTAGACGTGTCGTGTGCTTTTAGGTGAAATTAGATGTACGAGTTACGACTCAAAGTTTGCGTGCATATACACACATTCTGCCATCAAGTTTGTTTCTATAGATTGCAACATTTGCGTAGGAAGTGGGGTACGCATCTTTTACGTCCAGTTTTGTACATATGCAATAGTTATAAATGAGGTCTTTCGGGGTATGGAAATATTTTGTATTTTATATAGACAATAATGAGTAAAAGCAAGTGTTTTAGTACGAGAGGGGGATATGGGGCTCCCGGAGGAACAAACAGGCACGCTTCGGTCCCTTCAGATATTTTATTACACATACACAAAGTAATAATAAATTTGAGTAAATGATACCATTGATTATTAAAATGTGATAGCATGTCCGAGTATAAATAGCTTATCATCACTCTTTTTTTTTTCCAATTTCTGTCTGGGTAAGGCTGCTTGCAGGTGTGGTTCTCAAAACATATTAAGGAACTTTCACTTTCTAACTAAGTCCCTAAAAAAAAAAACAGAGTAAGTAGCCTTCTCGAGTGTCATTGGACAAGATAAGTGTCCTGGGACCAGACAGGCATCATCTTCCTGTGAGAACGAAGTTATATAAGTAATACAAGGAAAACACAGTCTTGACTTTAGCACAAGGATATAGGCGAATCATGGATGTACAGGAGGCCTCATTGCCATTTCGGTGTGATTGGTCCATACATGTTCACAATTGATAAACACCTCTATTACTTCATATGTAGGCCAGCTGGGGGGTGTTGGGGGTGCCCCAAACTGTGAATAATGAAGTTTAACTATTACAACCTCACAGAATACCTATAACTTTGAGTCACTTGGAACAGTAACAGGAGGATCATGTATAACTCTTTTTAATTCTATACTATGCGGGCGACGGGGTGGTTGCCTGGAAGTCCCTACTAATACAGCAAGTAATCTGTCGAGACTGCTTTTTTTCTGTTGGCATAACTCACGACAACATCTCTAACTTATTTGACAGACCCTGTTGGAAGTCCTATTTGGCTATATAGTTCATTTTGAACTCCTAAATATCACAAAAGCTTCAAATATTGCAATGTGAATTTTTTCCAGTATCATTTAGTCCTACTAAAAACATATAATACGTTCACAAAAAATAATTAGTATTGTATAGTTATTATGTACCATATTATGTAAGGCGATGTGGTTAAGTGACATAACCTTCACTTTAGCTGAGATTATTTTCACATGCAGGCATTGTAGAAATTAAATCAGGTTAGGTTACTCCAAGAGGCTAAATTGCACATATTTATGGCTAACCTCGCATTATTAAGTGACTCCATCAGTCAAAGAACTTCCCCTTTGCAATACTGACCGACAGCTGCATTCTTTCATTTAAGGTGAAATGCTCCCACACAATTAATTGGGACCCTCATCCACTATGAGTCGTCTTCCTTCCACCAGATTGCCAAGTAATCAAATAGGGAAATTTTAACTATATGCTTTTTAATAATCGAGTACTCGAGTTTGAGTTTTATTAGTTATATAATGATTTCCACCACTGAATTTAATGGAAATGCCATTTAATGAGAGCTGTTTTGTTTGTCAT
This sequence comes from Petrocephalus zakoni, assembly GCA_026774425.1. NCBI lineage: Eukaryota > Metazoa > Chordata > Actinopteri > Osteoglossiformes > Mormyridae > Petrocephalus > Petrocephalus zakoni. Next base: position 8,843 of record JAODKN010016221.1, on the reverse strand, counting down.
ATTACACAATAGCTTACTAGCATAAAGGGTTTTTGCCTTTTGCTCCAGGAAGGTTTGCTTGATGATAGTTATGCGTCTTTAAAATTGCTATTGCTGTGGCTTTTATTTCTGCAGATCTGCAGTCTGACACTGATGAGAACTCATCCCCACCAAATTCTAGTATTCAGGACTATGGTATGCATTGTGGCTTTGCCAGTTTTTGATAATTTTACCGCATGAATCCATGCGTAACGTGTGTCATACAATGTAAGTGTGTGTGTTGTGCAATGTAAGTGTGTGTGGTATATGGTGTTGAGCCATTGACCTTGAATAGTGATCTGTGTAGCATAGTGTCAAAGGGGAAAAATTATCCTACATTTGCATGAGTACAGGTACATTGGAATACTTCTCTTCACATGTCACATCTGTCTTTTGAGGAAAACACACACACAGACCTGTACAGGTGAGCATGAAGCTCGGGGTCCGAGCACAGGGTCAGGCCACTTATCAAGCGCCCCTGTAGCATTTTGGGGTGCAGTTAAGGGCCTTACTCAGGGGCCCTCTGAAAATGTGACTATTCTGCTGAAGCCGGGGTTCAGACCAGCAGCCTTCTCATCACAGATAGAGGCATAACCCACTCAGCGTCTCTCTCTCTCTCTGTCTCTGTCTCACACACACACATTTGAGGACCAGAATGTCCCCAAAGTGTGGTGAGACCTGAACTTTCCCTACCTTTTCAGGTCCCCACTTGGATTACCTCAATTTTATTAAAATATGTGACTGCAATCAAAACACTAAAAGTGCCAAAAGTCTTGCATTTGGGTTGGTTACTTATGGTTAAGGGCTGTGTTGGGGTTAAGGGTGTCATGATTGGGATTAGGGTTTTTTTCCATAGAAATGAATGGTCCCCATTTGGATAGGTATGCGGGTGTGTGTGTCCATGCACTCTGTGCTATAGCATAAACCCTTATTTTGTTTATAACTCTTTGCAAGGGAACACTCCTTGACCTGATGGTACACTGTTTCAGAGTACCAGCCCCTGCTTCCTTGTACGGAATCCACCAGCCAAATTTTCCTCAGATCCCTAAACCCAGTGGACATCAGGAAGTGGAGGAGGAATCCCTGGTACTGGAAAGCCTTTAAGGTGATAAAGGTGGGTAGTTACATTAAATGACGATAGTGCTTTGTGTTGAGATACAAGGATTACATGATATTCCTTTCTAATGGTGATAAATGCCTCTCTTGCTCTTGTTTGCCTCTTGCACTAGGTGCCAATAGAAGTGATTCTGTTGCTCTCTGTGCCTGTTGTGGACCCAGACCAGGAAGACCGCAACTGGAAACGACCCCTTAACTGCTTGCATCTTATTACGGGCCCTCTGATTTGTATGCTCACCTTCCAGTCAGGAGAGTGTATGTGTCTTTTCCTCAGTGCTACCCTCTTGTTCCAAATAACATTAGGCCATCTCTCTTCCCTTGAGACTTTCCATTGAAAATATAAAGACCATGATGTTTTCAGATTTCACAGCTATCTGATTGGAAAGGCATCCAGTTTGGCAAACATTTTGTGAATTTCTAGAAACTTGATTAATTATTTTCACTACTAATACTAATGAATTACATTTCAACAATGCTTTCTCATTAGTAAGTAGTTTGTGTGCGGTTAACATCTACAGTAACACTTTACTTGAGGGGCCACAAATCATAGTAGTACCTCATTGACTACTGAAGTACTAATCATGAATATGAATTAGTTAATGGTTAACTAATGAACTAACTAATGAAGTTCCTGCAAAGAATGCATGAATCGTCATCATTAATTAATGATGAAGTAATGCATAGTTAATGCTTAAGTAATGCATTTACTAAGCATGTATTACTGCATTATTTGTGGCCCGTCAAGTAAAGTGTTACCACATTTACTAAAATAAAGCAAAGACTATTGAGATGCATGTTATTTTTGTGTGTGTGTGTGTGTGTGTGTATATGTATGTATGTATGTATGTATGTATGTATGTATGTATGTGTATAATATACACACACACACACACAGTGGGTGTTAACCCCACACAAACAGCACTACTTTTCTGTTTTTGAATGAGGTGAGGAACTATGTAGCTATGGGGTAACATATGCTAACATATGAGTATTAATGTCGGTTATAAAATTAATTCATCAATCATTTTGGCCACATTTTAGCCTTTTGTCTTACTTTAGATTTAGTCAGTGGAACTCAGGTTTGATTTTAGTCAAATTTTAGTCAATTTGTTTTGTCCGTTTTCTCATACAGGTTCATGAAATGGATTTTGCTGAAGGATATTTCTCCTACCTTTATAAATCCCCTTGACAAAATAAGCATACCTTATACGTACACATACCCTATGACCCATAGTCATCTTGGTTGATAATGTGTTACTGACTTACCATACTTATTTCATATAATAACGAATGCCTAAAGTTTGTTAGAAAAAGTGCAACGCATTCATATTTCCTTCATAGGTTGTATTTATTTTCTTAATACATCATAACACATACTTTTCCCTGTTTCATTTTTCTTTGAGCATTAAAATACCCATCACATTTAACAATGCTCATATTATATGGTAATACCTGTACCAATTTTGTTGTTATTTTTGTTATATTGTTATTAGGACATCAAAACACCCAACTAACTTCACAATTTACAATAACCCTTCATCAAAAATGGAAAGTACATCCATTCATCAGTCCATTTTCAGAAATCGCCTGTCCTATTTAGGGTCATGGGGAGTCTGGAGGCTACGGGCACAAGGCAGGGACCAACCCAGGATGGGGCACCAACCCATCTCAGGACACACTCACACACACACATCTATGGCCATTTGGTAACTCCATTTAGCCTCCGCATGTTTGTACACTGCCCAGATTTTTATGACGCTAGATATATCGCTAGACACATTGATGCCTCCATCAGGTCACATCTTTGAACAGTTCAGGTATAGCAATCAAGTGCCAATTTGCATCTTTTATAGGGGTTTTGCCAGTGATCGCCAAAAACTGTCAGTGAGTAGTGTAAACTTAGCATTAGTTATACTGGAAGCTGGCATTTGTACAGACATGCACCAACCGGGGAAAAAAAATTATCCAATGAGAGAGATGCATGGAGACCAGAAGAATATGTAGGTGCGGATTTATACATGTAAATGATTGGTTGAAAAGGGTAACAATAAATGCTTTCAGATGTCTATTGTTATCTATGTTGTCTGGCCAAACAGAGCCAGCAATTTTGTCTCGTCTTTACTCACCAGGGCATAATGACGAAATTACCAACAAATACTTATCGTTGAAATTTTTGTTGAGAAAATTAACACTGAATATAAGTTATGTGAGAAATAAGGCTTTCAAACTTCAACAAAGGGATGTAGTATGTTGTTTATGAAGTGATTTGGGCAGGGGCGGAGTCTGTGATCTGTACCACATTGTAAAGTCTCATTTGTCCTACATTTTGGCAGTTTATTGTGATCTGATATGATATTCATATTAATATCTGCAAGTTTATTTCTATTTTATATTTATCAAATGATTTCATGCCTGATACTGTTTTATATTTTTTAACGTTGGCACTTAAATGTCCTGATTTGTCTGGACCATTTCACCGAACGTTAGGCTGTAACTACCTTGACCCTTCAGTATAGTGTCATGTGTAGTGTAAATCCTTACTTTGGAATCCGAGTCATCGGCTCCTTCAGTGCTCTTTGACTATGTGAGGACAGGATCTACATTTCAGAAAACAAACGCTCCAAGCAAAGTGCTGCTTCATAGAAGATGTTAGTCGATGATGGTAACTTGACTAACAGCACAGTGGCCTTCCTGGATGTTCCTTTGACTGGTAAATATCTTTTCACTTCTCTCAACAGATGGGTTGTTGTATATCCAAGGGAGCTTCCCAGTCTGGGCATTGACTCTTCTTGTCGGACTCTTCTTGTGTGCCATCGTCTTCTGGAGCACAACAAATTTCCAGCCCCCCAGATTCCACTTTGTAAGATCTTTTTTTTATTCATTGTACAGTAATGGCAAAAACAAGTGATTCCAGTTAAGGGTAATTGTGTAGAAGGATTACCACTTTGTGTCTGTACTGTGGAAAAGTTTTTTTTTTTTTATTTAAAAAAGCTTAAAGTTAGCTTTTGTATTAAGAACAACAACACATGTGACAGACTTTTTTTGCCAGTTAGCCTGTTGGAGACCAGTGGTGGTGTGCCCAATTTGCAATGTAATACAAATTTATGCAGTTGGGGGTGGTGTGTGACTTAGTGGGTTAGCCTTCTTTGTCTGTGGTTGTTTGAATCCTTGGCAGAATAGTCACATGTCTTTTTTAGGCCCTCGCGCAAGGCCTTTAACCCCCCCCAAAATGGTCCTGGGGTGCTGGGTAAATGACCGTGCACTCTGTCCCAAAGCTTTGCTTTCACAATGTTTTTCTTTGCACTGCAGCTTTTCTCTCTGCTGGGCTTCCTGGTTAGTGCCATGTGGATGAACACTGCCGCAACAGAGGTTGTGAGCCTTCTAAGGACGTTGGGTGTGGTTTTCAGCCTTAGCAACACAGTACTGGGCCTCACCCTGCTGGCCTGGGGCAATAGCATTGGAGGTAATGCTGCCTCTTGCATCTTAACTGCTTTGCTAGTCTTAATATCAGGAAAGGTTTTGAGGGATATCTAAGGCAGGGGTTCCCATTTGTGTATAAAAGGTGTATAAAAACCTTACTACTTTTTAATTTTGAAGATTAAGTCAGTTGAATGAAGTAAGTTGATTGTACAGTACTGATTATTAAGTGACCTTTTTACTCTGTGTCCCAGAACAGATATTTAGCAGTGTTTGGTCTTGTTTTTGCAGATTGCTTCTCAGACATCACAATTGCACGCCAGGGGTATCCACGTATGGCCATCTCTGCCTGTTTTGGGGGCATTATCTTTAGTATCTTTTTCAGGCATGCGCTTGCGTGTCATTCTGTGTTTTCTCTAACGTATATTTAGGTGCATTTCTACCAATATTAGTATCAGGTTTGATGCAGTACTCTTGCATTTGTACTTGTCCTCATGACAATGCGGTGATGCATTTACCCAATACCACGTGATGACATATCAACGATATCATTAACAAGCTAAATAAATGGGCTATATTTGTGTTGTTTTGGTGATGCACACACTCGGATGATGTCATCCCAAATGATTTAGCATGGTGGATGTGTTTCCAGCAGCACATCCGAGTTTGGTATTACAGAGCCGACACAATCTTGATCTTATCAGCTACTCTCTCTCAGTTGTAGCTGTAATTTATTGGGATACCAAAATGTTCCCAATCTGCCAATTATGACTGACTCTAACCAGCATTACCCTTAACCAGCTCACAGATAGCATAATTTTCCCAAATTAGTCATATTTGTTTTTTGTTTCTTTTACATTGTCTAGCCCAAATTGGTATTGGTGAGTTCCAGAAAGCTGAAAAAAATGGTTTAATGCATTTTGATTTATCCAGCCCGTGCAACTGCAGGCTTTTGCTGGTTATTTGTATCTTACAAATGTTATGTGATGTCTGTGACTGTGCAAGCTTGAATCATTAACCCACATTTTCGACACTCTCCAGTGAGCTGACTTAATTCACTGGGCCAAGTGAATTCTGGATGTGATTTCTAAATTGTACCTCTAGGGGTGCACCATTCTCATGCTATAAGCTGTGTACTGTAAAGCGATGGTGTCAGTACTTAACTACCGTCCCTTGTAGACATGGTTTTTGGTGTTGGACTTGGTTGCCTGCTTCAGATGTTCACAAGCAATAACGTGGTAAAGGTAAGTAACAGTATTGGTCACGACTCATACGTAGTGCCATAGGAGAACTACAGACGATCTCCATTGAAACCACAACTTTGCCTCAAGTGAGCTAATTGGCCGAGTATGAAGTTGAGTGTTGTGTGTGTGTGCGTGCATGTCCATGAGTGTCCGAGGGAATGGGGTACAGTGTGTGAGAGTAAAGAAAGTATTTCCCTGACCCTGCTCTTTCACTTGCCTTTGCAGCTCCAGCCAGAAGGGTTACTGGTCTGGGTACTAGCAGTGGCCCTGGGCTGCAGCCTGGTTTTCTCCTTCATTGTAGTGCCGCTGCAGTGCTTTCATCTAGGCCGTCCATATGGCGTCTTCCTTCTGTTCTTCTATGCCATCTTCCTGTTGGTGGCACTGCTCACAGAGTTTGGAAAAATTAAACTGGGACGGTAGCTGCGTTCAGTGGGAAATGACATGGAAGTGGCCATTCTGTTCATCTTGTGAAAATCTCATCTGCTGATATTTTTGTACAACTTGTATATTGTCTCAAGTTAAGGTAAGGGACATGTGTTCTGTATGGCCCAGTATGCTTTGAGAGTCTCTCACTAAAATGGTGTTGATATAATTTTATTACATAATTCATAACTGGAAAAGAAAATATTTAATAATTTTAATTGTGTGGCCCTAGATTAAAGACCTTGTGACCTCATCTTAACAAATTTTATCGTGGGTAGCCCCCTACCCCTTGCATGTTTCATTGTTGGGGAACCAATATTACAACCCATCATGTTTGTGCAAAATATTCACCAAAATGATTGTGACTATTCGTCAAAACTATTGACCATGTGTGCTTCTGTGGTTGGGGGTTGGGTGACTCATTTAAAATTAAAATCTTCAAATATTATTTTAAATATTATTTTTTGTTATCTTCTGGCCCTAAAAGACAACATTGCAATTTTAATGCAATTGATATAAAATTGTCGGCTACAGGGAAATGTGTACCTTTTTTAAAAGTTGTAAAAACACTTTGATTTGGGGCTAAGATGTTAACTTTGCTGTTACTGTTTTTGTTCTTACATTAAAGTTAGCTAGCCCTACCTTAGACCTCAGAAAAGCTATATTTATTTACATATAAATGTAAGTCTTATCATTCCTCAATAGTCAAAGCAGTAACTGTGATCTAACAGTCCTGGGTAGGGTCTCTCCTAGGCAGGACAGACCATGAGGCTGGGGCACCCCCTGGACAGGATGGTCTATCGCTGGGTATATACACACAAGATCATGGCCAATTTACACACCAGCTAGCTTCACTTTGGGCAATAGGGGGAACCCAGGGAAACCATGCGACCTTCACACACAGACACCAGAGATGGGATTCAAACCCACAACCCTTGTGGCGTGAGACAATGGTGCAACCCATTGAACCACAATGAGGGTCTTTTTGGAATAGTTCATTGGGTCTAAAGTGGTTTGTGCTGTCGTAAAAAAAAATTAGCTTCCACTGTGGATATTTTGCTATTTCTAGTTTAATGAACAATGTGAAGCTAAAGTATGTGTCGATGTTAAGTTCAGGACACAAGCTTTCATCTTACACTCCATTTGTTAATAAACTAATTTACTTAACGCATATTTCTGGTCTAGGAAAAATCCAGTGCCCATTTTTTAGGAAAGAATATTTGATTTGGTCACAGTAATTTAGCCAAAGGATTTATGTTTCAAAAATGCAAAAGAAAAATAAAAAAAATGAATAATGAAACATTTTACTTGAATATGAATACCCCCAAGCCTCGTGCTCTGTACAACTTGAGCTTGAGAAGGCTCTGGCTTCCTGCGTGAGCCTTACCAGGATAAATGCTTATAAAGAGGTATGAACATTTGTTTCAGTAACTTACAATGGTGGGAATGCTGAATGTGTTGGATTTCAGAACTGTATCACTGCATTGTGTACACACACTGGTCCTATACTGTACTTGTTTTTTTTTTTGTATGAATGAATATGATCAAAATTAAACTGCCATCACTGTTAATTTATATGATAGCTAAACCAGACAATCCTTTTGTATTGTTTTATATATAATTCTGTTAGTGTGTGTGTAAAGTAATTAAGTGATCATTTATTGTTGATCATATTTGCCAAAGCAATGTGCTTCCTACAGGGAGAAGTAGGGTTTTTTCTTCCTTGCCAATAAGAGATCACTTGTGTAATGTTGAGTGACTAGTTTGATTATGAGTCAAATGTCTGAATTTCACTAACTATGGGAACTGTCTGCTATAGGGTGGGTATCTGTAGGCCTGTCTAGCATCTGGTAAATACCATAGTGTCTCAGTAGTAATAGACATCTCCTGAAGCATATACAACTGACAAACTCCACTTCAGAGGCCTAGCAGGCCACATTTCAACGCCAATAAATACGAAAGGCCACAACATATAATTAACATATTTAGCATTTTGATTTTGTGTGTTTAGTTTGCTATTGCCATTTAATTACTACAGGGAGTCCTCGTTTTATGACACAGTTCTGTTCCTATGACAGTGACGTACGCTGAATTTTGGTGTAAGTCGAAACACACCATAGCCTAAGTCACTTAACACAGTTGTAAAATCAGAATTTATGCATAAAACTATGGAGCATATATGGAAAATCAATCGATGCAATGTATTGTTTTACATTAGGCAGCACGCAGAAACTATGCAGAGTCATTGCTTTTCAATAAATGTCGCGAAGAGAACTTAACACAATGAAAAGCAAAACCATCATTCCATTGCTTTGCATCTTATTTAATTACCATCCAGAAAAACAATTGGAAGGGTTTGCATTATACACAATTAAACGAAGAAATCATGCCGCATCGCACTGAAATGCAATGCCCACCTTTGTTCTGCTGCAACAGCTCGTTTTCATTTTCGAAAAGTGTGGGGGTGATTCTATAAGACTATAACTAATCGATAAATTGTGGGGATGATTCTATAAGGCTATAACTAATCGATACGGGAATTGATTATATTGAGGGGATGATTCTATAAGGTTATAAGTAATCAATACGGGAACTGACTAAATTTAAGGGATGATTATGATTCTA
>JAODKN010016219.1:0-13220 GCA_026774425.1 Petrocephalus zakoni | reverse complement strand
ACCACCTAGGTTGCAATTTCCTAGATTTATTTTTGCTGGAAACAGGTATGAAGTCCTCTTGCACTTGCAATAATGTGGTTTTAATGTGGTACCACACAGCTCTTCAGCTCAATTATTTATGGTGGAGCAGGGAAAGATCTAAGCTACACAGGACACTGGCCCTCCAGGACTGGAGTTTGACACCCCTGAGCTATATAATCACTGGCCCTCGGCGGCCCCCTCCCAGCTCGGGGTCCCAGGCCATTGCCTACCCTGCCAGTCCTGTCACTGTACTATGTAATCACTGGCCCTCGGGGCCCCCTACCAGCTCGGGACCCCAGGCAATTTCCTGCCCTGCCAGTCCTGTAACTGTACTATGTAATCACTGGCCCTCGGGGGCCCCCTCCCAGCTCGGGGCCCCAGGCAATTTCCTGCCCTGCCAGTCCTGTCACTACACCTGTGCTCTTGAGATGGTGTCAAAGCTGAAATCTGCCCAAACTGAAGTTATGGTGAAAGTAACAATCATTGAAAATTAGATTCTGTTCTTTTCCGGAAAATGAGTCCTAACCCTGGTAGTTTTTTTTTTCATCCTGAAGCTAAACTGGCTCCTTTTATGCGTTGTCCCCATTACATCCCCATTTCTGTTTCCATTCCTGTAACCAAATATAGTCCCTGTCACCTCCCCCGGTCCCCAGGTCACCTGGCTCTGTTCACCATCCCTGGCTGATATTCATCAAAATTCTTGTGACACTTTGGGATGACACGCTGATATTATAATAAGACCCTGCGTTCTTCAGCTCTGCAAGGTGCTAATCACTTCTAGCAGTTCTTTGCAGCTTTTAAAAAATAGCCTTTTGGCTACAATGTTTCGGTGAGTCCTTTTTGTCTCAAACAGTACTTTAAATGCTCTATTAGCGCTTTCCCTTCGCAGGAACCTTTTTCAGGAACCAGGAACTTCTGTTGTGTTCTCACCGAACAAACTCAGCCCCATTGTAGTTCCTCGAATGTAGTTCCTGAACTTTTTCCTTTTAGTCCGTTCTTTTCGCTCGGCCAAGAACTACTGAGCGGAGCACGTAGCAATAAACGGTGCTAACCTGGAAGTTATGAGGAAGTGTGGAGAAAAGACGCATAAGTAGTGGAGCAAAAACTGAGCAGGAAGAATTTTTTTATGTCTAAGATATAATAAATACATTAATAATACATTTTGCTTGTCTTTCCATATTTCTGCATCACAAAATTCCATCGATAACCAGCATACTTATGTTTAATATTGCCAGTGCCGTTACATCATTTTTCATTCTGTGGAGAACCAATCGATCGGCTTGCCAGATTTAATAGTTTTTCATTTTTGTGTCTCCCGTGCACAAAAGTCACAGTTCCTGGTGTGCGGTGGGACACATAAGCTCCTGGTTGAGATGGCCCAGGAACCATGTTGTATTTCTGAGAGGAGTAGGGTCAGGCTTCCACACTGTGCTCCTTTGTTTATCTGGTTGCCATAGCACCCCGGGCGCACCACAAGTATACGAGTATATGTATGCTAACGGCACATGCTGGGTTGTCATGGTGTGAAGGGTGACAGACATGCAAACATCTGGTCCTTCTTGCCCACCTGAGCAAACCATAAGGCATTATCTGGCCTGACAATCATGAATTATGCCCCACTATTGTGTGAATGAATTTTTAATCGCACTCTGACTTTTTCCCTCCTTCTTCTGTTGTCCCGGTGGCTGCACATGTGCAGGCTCTGCAGTGGCCCACATTTCTGCTGGGGATATTAGGAGACTGGTGTCCGGCTGGCACTGAGCCGCCATCTGCTGTAAGTCTCTCACCACACAGGGACGGACGAGAGGCACGATGAGGGGATTGCTGCACGCTTCTGAGGCCACCCCTGCAATGCAAGTCACATGACAAACCGCAGGGAGAGTATGGAACACTCCTGCCTGCTCAGTCACTGCAGTAAGTGGAGCCGGAGAGGGAGGACGTTCCGCTCCACCGCCCAGAATACAGGAGTCGTCTTCACAAGCTCGTTTCCATGCCGATGGAGTCGCTTAGCATTCTCCTCCCCACATGACTAAGTGCCCACCATCAGCCATTTAATATCAAAGCGGTGGTGTACTCCACTCTAATGTACCAATTTACATTAAGTTTTACAGTTAAAGTTAAATAAATCGATGTTCATCTGTGGTTTATTTAGAAGTGTGACTGACATCACAACCTTACCTTAGCTATAAGTAACCAACATTTTATCCCTACAATGTAATATATACAAGCCCCCCCCCACACACACACACGCACAGAAATGAACAAAAAATTGGACATGCTACGTGTAAAGGACTTTAACCCTGACGTAAGTAAATCGCAGTCCCAGGAGGAGTCATATTTGGTTGAAGTATGTCTCAGCTGTAAAAGTTGTCTGATAAACAACGCTTTTCAAAGTGGCAAAATGTAAAAACTGCAAAAACAGCATATGTGTCATGGGGAACAGCCCTCTAATCATGGCAGCATCTGGCCAATATGAACAAATCGATTAAGAAAAAAGGCTATAACAATGATTAATGCAAGTCAAACTCGCAAAACCAATTCAGAATTAGCTGAATATGTGGCTACCTTTTGCTGGAATGTTTTCTACATATATACATACAGTTTCTGTTGGTATCTTTTTATGCGTCCTGTATTCCTGAAATATGAAATTAAATAATTGCATCTATATCTAAATAAATAGCATGTTGGCTCAAAGACAAAAAGACCCTGCATTTTACTGAGAAGTTTATTGCACCCTTGTGTGTGTGATGGTCTCTCCGTTTTTTTCTTCGTACTACTTGCGAAATAAAATTTACATCGTGAACTGTTTGTGTTTCTTCCTCTGTCTGGGGAAAAACAGGGACCGGTTGGGAATGCTGGACAGGATGCGGACAGCATCTCTGAGAGAAAACTGTGTCACAGGCTAGGTGATTTTGCTGCCATCTTGCAAATTTTACTAAAGGTTTGTGTTGACACACAGAGACACACACATCATCCTCAGTCGTTAATAAAATGATTTTCCACTGTCCTGATTTCCTGATTCGTTTAGTTCGTTCATGGACTGATTCACTGTTTAGTTTGTTCTCGGCCGAGCTTCATAATGCCGAGATGTCCTCTCGTTCGCCACCCAGTGGTGGAATGAGATACATTCGTCTGAAAGAGTCGGTATGGCAAATATAATCTAATATTAACCCTAACTTGAATGGGTGGAAATGGGTAGAAGATGGACTGGTTAAGTATAATCGATAATTAACATAAATAAATAAATAAATAAATAAATTGCTGTATAAAATACATATAGTTATATATAAATAACTAAAATTACGTTGCACAATGTAATATATAAATAATCTCGAAAGTATCGATCTCTACAGTGGTCAGCCCCTTTTGGCATTTAGTATAGAAGAGGGGACACAGTATCCCTTGGATTTGAGGACAATCACGTTATTTTTGAACTCCACCACAAGGGGGCGCCCATTACCCTACTTTTCCTTAAATTCCCCGTGGAAATCGTGGCCTACTCTTCTCTGCAAACTGGGCTTTTTGTACCATCAAGAGTGGGTCACCCTGAACCAGCAGTAAAACCTACAACCATATAAATGAGGAAAATGCTACTTGCAAAATTCCAACCTTGAAGTAACACTTTGCTTCAATGCATCATGATCTGCTCTAATGGATGGACTTATGGACTTACAAAGTACCTGTATATTTCTTCTAGCTAGCTCATTTTAAATGTAATATCTTAATTACGCAAATTACCCAACATGCATTTGAAAGCTTATGTGTCATTAAAACCATTTTGGCAACACTATGCTTAAGGGTGCTCTTCATAAGGCTCCATGACATCAACATAAGACCTGTATGACAGCCGACATAACATGTCATAAGCAGACATCCCACCAGAGCGATATTGACTTCGGGGAGGCAGATGAGGAGCATCCGGGAGGTAACAGATAAGACCCACAATGCCTTGCACAATGACATCACCGCCACAGGCCTGATACTGTATATGTATATGCGGGCGGGCAGGCAATTTTAATAACACTGACTAGCGGAACGACAGATTTCCGGGACATTGCACATCATTTGCGGGTGTCCGGGAGCTGCTGTCAATTTGCGGGAGACTCCCGGAAGTTCTGGGAGAGTTGGGATGTCTGCATAAGCATTTATAATGGTTTGTTCCAGCTTTTGTAGCTGTCATGAGTGCTGACATTAGGAACTCTTGCGTCAAGCTGACATATCACCTATGTCGACTGCTGTAGGTTTATGACATAAAGACCTAGTCCTGGCAAGGGTGTGGTGATTATAGTTATGTTTAATTCATTCATTCAAACATTCATTCACATTCATTTAAACTTATTTTTTTCAGGTACTCATGAGCATGTTTATGTTGATTTTTATAACAACAGTCATTCGTTAGGCTGGCCCGTGTTTGACTCTGTCTTCCCGAAGGAGGGTGTTTCCGTTGTTTACTGCGTCTAAAGCAGTTACGAAGAGCCGTTCCACATCCTGCTCGATAATCCAATCGCAGAGTCGGCTCTAATCTTCCGCTCATGACTCGACCCCGATGGTTCACGTCTTCCCGCCATCTTGGGGAGGACGCCCACTGTAAGCTTACCACGGTGACAGTCCATCACCGCCGAGCCTCACCCCGGGCACAGCGGCATAATGGAAATATCGATTAGCTCCGTGCGCCGATGGGGACCCCGCGTGGCGGCTTGTCTGCCTAAGTTAAACTTCATTCAGCGAATGAAGCTGCACTGCGCGGCTTCCCTACAAGGGATACTTTTAGCCAGTGCAGTGATTACATTAGGGTGACACCTGTGTCGTAGATATTTATGCCTTCAAAAGGCAAGAATTCACAGGTAACGGCTCATGCACTTTTGCACCTCCTCTACCCTTCCGGCTCATGGCAGATACTATACATCATCACAAGTTCACGTGTGTCTCCCAGTGGACTGTATGCAGGGCTGCCGCTAGAGAGTCTGGCACCATGAGAGCATACCATATTGGGCCGGCAACCCGGGCCAATTCCATTATGCTCCTATTTTTTTAGGGTCGCTGTCAGTCAGAGGCCCTTGGGATCATCCTAACCCCCCCCCCCTTATGGCACTCCTGATTGTGTGACTTGGATTTATCAGATAGAAATCACTTTTGTCCATAGTCAGACATCAAAATGCCATATCAAATTATGGTAATAACTAAGGCTAGTAGCAAAACAGTATTACAGCAGGGCGGGTAACTAATGAGTGTCATCATAGTTTTCCAACCTCTCCGCGATCCATGGCCCAGATAATCGGGTAGCTGGAGGAAATCTGATTAAGCCTTTTGTTTAATCCATGCCCAGCCCTCACAGACTGTATGTAATCTTACAAAATAACTTCCCAGCACTCTCTTTGAAATTATACTACATTTCCGGCAAGATTATGCAATGATAGCTCTGAACCTTGTTTTTTAGTTCGCGATGACATCAATTTCCTATTCCCAACAGTCAGATTGGGGATAACGGAAATGTGAGTCGCGTTTCCACTTAGGTAAAAATATCAGCTCGCTACTCCGTTGTGCCGAGGACAGAAAGATTAAGTTAATGAGTAAAAATGCCCCCTCACCCGGCCCCTAAATGGCACATCCTCGATTTTTTCCTCCCGGTCAGCACCACCCACACACCCCCTCATGACTCCAATGTGTTTTGCCGTGAAAGCCACCCCAACTGCAGGATTCCTACATCGCCCCCTAGCGACGTGCCCCCGCCATCGCGCGTAGCACCTGTGATTCCGCAGAGGCCTACGGCCACGGCGCTTCCCAGCTCACAGCTCACAAACTCAGAGACATGAAACACAACAAAAATACCTAAATACAGTTTAGGTATTTATATTCTTTATAATTAAAAAATCCCCTTACGATTAGCTGGCAGAGGCTTTATGTAGCAGGATGGGGGGGTGGGATCATTTACTAGAATGCCAGATTCCGTAGGAGTCAGTCTGGATATGATGGAGCCCCAAGAGTGCAGCTTTATAAAGCCAGAGAAGCAGAACATGAAGCAGAGGGATCTGCGCCGGCATGCAGGCCCCTGAGCAGTGTCTCCGTGTCTGAATGTCCCAGTCACTGACACGCTGCCTGTACGTCCAGGGCACTTCAGTAGGTGGCGCTGTTGCCTCACATCTCTAGGCTTATGGGTCGGACCACATTGAATCAGACCCCACCTGGGTTTCCTATTGGCTTGCCTCGCGGTCCTGAGACGTGTGGTTCCAGCCCTCTTGCTTGTGCTGACGTGTGCGTGTAGCCGTGGCCATCCTGGGCCTGCCCCCCAAGACACGCTCCGGAGCACTCCGGCCCTGGCTGTCTGAGCTGCGGCCCCCAGTGACTGGATGCATGCATATGCATCTGATGCTCTTTGATTTCAGACTTCTTTGTAATGCTGTTTACTTCAATGCACCTTTTTGATCCATATTTATGATTTTTTTTTATATTCTCCTCCTTCATCTGGATGCCATTTCCCATCCTGGCCTCCCTCGATGGCCTCGTACCTTTCTCTCTTTGGGATATTGATGAGCGGATCAGTCACCCTCGGAGAAGCTTGAGGTCGAATTGCTCGTTCCCATAACATGTTTGTGAATCCTGGCTGTCTCAGAATAGATAAATTCTACTCAATAAAGATGTTTTTTTTTTCTTTTAAATCATGTGTTTTCGTAGTACTGAGTACAGCAGTTTAGAATCGATCCTCAAGATCCCCCTATGACTGTTTTCCATTCTAATAAAAAAAACGTTTGTCCTGAACCAGGGGTCAGTATCTAGGCCCCGCTGTGCTTAGCTGTCTGTGGCTGGTGGATCCCTAGAGGAGCCAAAATGGCTCGGGTTCCATTGGAGGGGGGTCAGGCCAGGTCGCGCTGTTTCTCGATGTGCTGTGACGTCAGAGGGGCTGCCTGCGGATGAAAGCTGCAGAAGAGAGTGTGCGTCTGTGTGGAGGAAGCAGGCAGAGATAGAGGGCAGGAGTGCACTGGTAGAGATGTGTGTGTGTGTGTGTGTGTGTGTCACCCTTCCCATGCTGGCGTGTCGATTTGAGGAGTGGGAAATGGGCCAGATCCAAAAGGAGCACATCTGTCTGTCTGTCTGTTTGTCTGTCTGTCTGTCTTTTTGTTTGTCTGTCTAATTTCCTTCATAAGATTCATGCAGAAAAATTGGAATCATCACAGATTCAGTTCTCTTGCAGTGGTAAAACTGATTGTGAGAATGTCTCTGGTCTCTGCTCGGCACAGTGAACAGCAAACAGAACCCACAGGACAAGCAGGGGCATAGCTAGACATCTGGGGCGCTTGGTAAAATGCCATTTCTGGGCCCCTTGCTTGGGTTTACCAAGTGGTAAATATCGATTAGCTATGACGATATAGCTGTGTTGGAGAGGGCCCCCCCGGTAGATATAGCTGTGTGGGAGAGGGCCCCCACCTGGTAGATTTAGCTGTGTGAGAGAGGGCCCCCCCCCGGTAGATTTAGCTGTGTGGGAGAGGGCCCCCCCTGGTAGATATAGCTGTGTGGGAGAGGGCCCCCCCGGAAGATTTAGCTGTGTGGAAGAGGGCACCCCCAGTAGATTTAGCTGTGTGGGAGAGGGCCCCCCCCCCCGGCAGATTTAGCTGTGTGGGAGAGGCCCCCCCTCCCCGGTAGATATAGCTGTGTGGGAGAGGGCCCACCCCGGTAGGTTTAGCTGGGCAGGAGAGGCCTCCCAAGGTAGATATAGCTGTGTGGGAGAGGACCCCCCCGGTAGATTTAGCTTTTTCTGGGTCAGGGTTGGTCCCCCTCAGTAGATGACATATTTTCGAGTTATAAAGTGCTGGGACCCCTGACCCTTATGGGGTCTCCATGCCTCTCCGGCACCCCTGGTGATACCTAGTGAACGGGAAGACATCCAGCATTTCATGGCTAGATGGGGACATGGAGATGGGTAGTTGGGTTCAAAGGAAAAAACAGAGATTAAGGTGCTGCTGGTGCGTGGAGGCTGAACAGGAGATCACAGGTCCTGGGGAATGGTGTCAACAAGCATCTGCATTACAGGCTGTGAAACAAACCAGAGTATATCAATATATACTAAAAGGGACGGGTGGATCTAAGCAATACAAACAGCCCCTAACTTTGTGTCTGGAGAAAACAGCCCACCACACATGGAACAAATAATGCTACCTTCAGATTCTATGTCAGATGTAGATTAATATGCATATATTCAGGGATAGCAACTTTGGTCTGGAGTGAAATTTTCTATTTGAGACAAATTTGCACCCATATTTACATGTATGTAACAGTTTAATTATCTTGTAAATAGTCTGTAGGGTTTGCAAACTACCCCTATAATTTTGATGTAGCCAATTTTAGGTTAATAATGGCATAATTGATTTGCCGTGAGATTTCTTGCGTGAGACTCTGAAAGTGTGAGAATCATGCCAGATGTGTGTATTTTTCTGCCGCTTTTTTCAGGGCTGGATTTACTGGGGGTGCAGTGAGCGTATCGTTGTAAAAATTATTATTTACAATAGAACACATGGTATATTTTTCCAAATGGCTATAATGTAACCAGGTGTATGTTTTAAATAAAGGTATTTTCCGTTAATTCACACTTTATAATTCTTAATGTTAACTTTATTTGGTTCTTTCATTGTAGATCTTACTGGGTGCCTCATCTGTTGTCTCAGTATACGCTCTGATAGCGACGAGAGATGTCTTAGTGAGGGAGACATTTTAAAACAACTTCCCTTGGTGGTTGATGGGTACCCATGAGGTGACACTCCTCTGGTCATGGGTGACTTCAACGCAACCACTGGCACTGACAGGGCTGGCTACGAGTATTGTGCCGGCCCCCATGGGTCTGGGGACTGTGGTGAAAGTGGCTCCATGTTCCTTGACTTTGAATAGGTCAGGGGCTACGGGTTGCTGGATCCTGGTTCCAGGGCCCTGAGCCGCATCGCTGGACTTGGTATTCCAATACTGGTGGTGCAGTGAAGGAGATCAATCACATCCTCGAGGGCATATGCTGGAGGTTCCTGCAGAATTGCAGGGTTTACAGAAGTGCCCAGTGATCTGAAATCTGGGTAGACCTACCAGCTACTGGAGCAGTCTGGTTGCACACCTAAGAAGTCTACCATCAACTGCACCCCGGCACTGAAGGTTTACATCAAGCACAAACACAGATATCGGCAGAGTTAGTTTGCAGTTTTTGTCGATTTTTGTAAGGCATTCGAGTTGATCGCGCTGCCCTGTGGGACATCCTGAGATTTTCCAGGATCCCCCCCGAAGTTGCTGGATGTCTTGGCCGCAGAACCTCTGCATTCTTCCCAGTGGATACTGGGGTTTTTGCTCCTACTCTGGTCAGTGCTTGCATGGATTTGGTGTTGGTTAGAGTCATGGAGTCCAGCAGCTGTGAAGCATCTGTTGGTGAAGAAAGACTAATTGATTTTGACTTTGCTGATGATGCTGTGATCTTCATGGAGTCAATGGAGGCTCTGATCAGGGCTCTTGATCGACTGAGTGAGTCTGTCTGGGCTTGCAAGTGTCCGGGATAAAAACCAGGGTTTTAATGACCCCTTGGGCACAGCCATCCTCAGTGTGTCAGTCTGCGGAGAGAATGTCAGCCGCGTTGAGAGGTTCACTTACCTCGGCAGCGACATTCATGTCTAAGGTGACTCTTCTTATGAAGTTAGTAGATGGATACGGAGAGTATGGAGGGTCATGAGGTCACTGGAAAGGGGTGTGTGACACTTCCGATATCTTTGTAAGAGAACAAAGTTCTAAATCCCTGTTTTGCTGTATAGCTGCATGACCTGGACGCTATCCAGTGACCGGAGATGAAGACTGGACCCATTTGCTACTGAGTCTCTTCAGAGAATCTGTGGGTACTGCTGGTTTGACTTTGAGTTGAGGGAGCGTCAGTAATGGCACTATGGCCATGTGGTGCTGACCGTGATCCTGCTTGCAGGAGCCTCATTGCTGGGGACCTGAGCAGCTGGACCATGCCGAGGAGACATTCATGTAACACCCAGCTGTGGCAGATAGGCGGCCATTTCCGGAGGGTGAGACTGGACCGCGTGTCGGCCTGAGGGGGTGCCACCCGGGACACTGAGGTGTTTTTTTGTTTTGTTTTTTTTTGGTGGGTGCAGCAACGCGCTGTACCAGTGAATCCTCGCCAACCTGACCTGACCTAGCTTTTCATTATCGTAACTTCATGTTTACACATTAGACCAGTGGTGGGTACAAAACCCTCGTTGGCAAGTTTAGAGTTACAAGTCATCAGCCAATCAGAGGTATGTATTATCTTGGGAGGGCAAGACGAGAATCTTGGGGGGGGGGCATAGCCCACCCCAGCACCACCCCTATATCCTATATCCAGCCCTGGATACAATTGACACGTTTCTTTCCATGACCTTAATGCTTACAGTTTTAGATGTATGTGTAACCATGACGACTGTTGTTAGCATGTAGTTGTTTGATCTGAGTTGTGAGGCCATTTCTGTGTATGTCTCATTGCGAGCTGTTTCCAGCAGCACTGTACTGGATAAGCCCGCGGTAGATGGCTGGGAGGATGGTGTAACGGGTACTTATGGTGGTGCTCTTTATCTGTTAAGTGCATTCATTATTTGGCCTGACCTCTTAGTCACAACAGAAGAGCTCTGGCCACCATTTTATTAGGACACATGGGGGAAGGCAGTCAGAGTGAGACAGAAACACAGAGGGTCGTGTGTCCAGCTGAGGTCAGCCTGTGTCTACATGGAGCCCTCCATGGCAGCTTTTGGCACAACAGGCAGGACATTCAACCAGATATACCTAATCAGGTGAAGGAGAAAGTGAAGACTGTGGCAGAAGGCATTAATAATTAATATCAGAAGGCATCAAAAATATAGACGGAATTTAATGTTTATGCAGTTTCTGTGCATTTATGTCTTAATAATAAACAAGCAGATTTTAGATTAATTTGGTTCCTAGTCTGAATCAAGAGGGGTTAACCAAACTAAGGCTGCAGTGATTATGTTTCCTTAACATTTTTATAATTAATAAATAGGTAAAGTAATAACATTTTATCATAAAATAAAGTATTTGATTTGCAAAGTGTATGGGACCACATCCTGTCCACATGTGCCAGCATTTTCCTACAGACTCTATAGGATGTTGCTGATGCAACAATAAAACACTGCCCCCCCCCCCCAACAAAGAGGAGGGTGTATAAATGTGCTCCTGATTTTGTTCTACGCTGCTGCACAACAATTTTTCTCTGTGCCCCCAAAGGCATTTTAAGCACTCTCCCCTTTCTGTTACCCTGACCAAAGATGGCAGAGGGAGACCTTGGAGACCCAGAGACAGTGTATCTGCCCGAAGCGCTGTTGGGAGGCCACAGCCATGACTGGATAGATTCTGACCACTGCTAATGTGCTGTACATGTACTGCTGATGAAATCCACAGAGGTGTTTGGACCATTCCTAATAGATTCCAGTTGTCTGAAAGCATTTAGTCAAAACATGTTCTTTATGCAGTGCAGTTTACGGCATACCATTTGTATTTTTCATCCATCCATCTATCCATTCATCCATCCATCCATCAATAAAGTCAGTGACCCTGTCTGCATGTTGCATGTATTCAGCTGCCGGCATATGATTTGTTGTTTGGTGGAGTAACTGTCCTATCGCTTTATTTGCCTGCTACAACAGATACTTCGCGTTAATGTTTAAAGCAAGAAGAATAAAAACTATGCTCTTTCGTGGCTTTACGTGAGTGTGCACGCTGTCATCTCATGGGACAAAAAATCCCACCATGCACTACAATGTCCCAGTGTGCATCAGAGGGGCTTGGAAAATAACAAAGAGCTTTAAAAGTTTATCTTATCATCCGCAGGAGAGATAACATTTTAAAATGTTAAATAAAAATGTAACTAGTTCCGAAATTTGCTGCATGTGTTTACTTTACAACACCTTTTTAGGGCCACTGTTAAATAAATTAAAAATAAAAGACTTAAATGATAAATAATAAAACGCCACAGAGCAGTAAGACCGACAGACAGATAGACCCCCCAGGCTGGTGGAATACTGGTGCAGACCAGGGGTTAGGAAGTAGTGTGAGAAATGTTAGAGTCGCTTAAGCATGATACATGGCAAAATGATGGACGTAGAGGATGTAGAAAGCTTTTACTTTAGTATAAGCTTCCTGAATAAAGAAATTCTTAGTTTTCTGGCACATTTATTAGTATGTAGACACTGAAACAGTCGGGTTATAAATTTCAGCTTTATTATCAACTCATTACGACTTTATTCATGAAAGTTACGACTTCATTCTTGAAGTGTAATATTTTCATTTTATTTAACAGTGGCCCTAAAATGCCATTGTATTACTCAGTTATGAAGGGATGCAGCAGGCCTAAATGTGTCGTCAAATTGCATCACCAATCCTGAAGAGGTTTGGTAAATATGCTGTGAATGCAGGTGCCGTAGAACCGTGAGATCATTCTCACATGGACGCACTGAGCAGCCAGTAATGGTTCCCATTGAAACACACAATGGAAACTGGAATTACAGCATCTGAGTGCCATCTCCAATACTGTTCCGTACTGACGTTCAGAAAAGAGGGCTCTTTGGTCGGAGGAAAGGTTAATTCATACTTGCTCTGCTTCACATTCAACCCAGTAATTCATCACGTTGAAAACAATTTACCCACAGAAATGAAGTATAATTAGACCATTGTGCAATTTAAGTATCGCATCAGTATTTTAAACACCATTTTAATCTCTAGCATCCTGTCAAATTATACCCATTGTGATTTTATTTCGCTATAGTCAATGCTTAAAAAAAGATAAAAAACAGCTTCAGATGGACACTCTGTGAGAATAAGCTCATGCTTGCATGTTTTCCAGGTGATTATTAGATAGACCTTCACAGTTACTGCAGCTTAAACAAATTTTTACCAGGGTTGCCAACTATATGGTATGCCAGGGTATGAATATCTATATTATTCCATTAAAAACCTAAAATTAGCTAAACTCGGGTGTGGGAGGAGTTTGGAGAGACCATGGAGAACGACTTCCGGACGGCTTTGAGGAGATTCTGGCCCACCATCCGGCACCTCAGGGCGGGAAAGCGGTGTAGCATCAACACTGTTTATGGTGCGGATGGGGCACTACTGACCTCAACTGGGGACGTTGTGGGTCGGTGGAGGGAATACTTCGAAGACCTCCTCAATCCCACCGACACGCCTTC
>JAODKN010016218.1:0-13221 GCA_026774425.1 Petrocephalus zakoni | reverse complement strand
GTTTCCCCTGACCAGCTGCCTCTTGTTTGACCCTTAATGTGCTGCCCTATTTTAGTCTGCCCTAGTCCAGTCTCCCCAGTCAGTCTTTGTCGATGTATGCTTGTACTCGCTGTTTACCCAAAATAAACGCCCTTTTGAAGTGCTCAACCCCACAGCTGCTACCATGGGTCGTTTCTCCCGCCGAAAGCGTGACATAATGATTTCCTGTTAATAGAAACATACCTGTTGTTCCACACTGGGGTATTATGTGGTGTGAAATTAGGCTTATATAATAGTTTCCAAAAGAGAAGAACTTGTTGATGGAAATCAGAGAGTTTGATGTGTAGTTTGTTACAGTCAAAATCACAACGCAGTAAAAAGTCAATTCCTCCAAAATTTTGAAATATCAAATTAGGTATAATATACCAAAAGGACTGTTTATTATTTATGTAAGACTTTAACCATTTTAATTTTAATACACCGTTCATGACACCAAAATCAATCACGTTTCCCCCTCCATCCTCATAGCTTTTAACCATATCTTCTTTCCTAATATAGTGACACTTGTTCTTCCATATAAAATTAAAATGGATTCTGTTTATCGCTTTAATAAAATTAACTGATATGGGCAAAGATGAGCTAGTTAATAAAATTCTTCCAAAAATGGTGACGTCCCTTTGTAACCATCTATTTAAAATGGTTTTACACTTGTCTATATTTTTTTGAATATTCATCTTAAGAGACACTGTTTTGTCTTTACAGATAAAACCCCCTAAATATTTCACTTGCTTTTGCACTCTAATGTTGTACAACAGCTGGAGAGGATAATCATGTAAAGTCAGGATTTCACACTTACCTAAAATTAATTTTAGCCCTGAGGCTTTAGAAAAAAAGTTTATACTTTGTAGAGCTAAAGGAATCTGATTACTATTTTTAAGGAATAAAGTAGTATCATCTGCCAGTTTACTTATTATCAATTGATTGTCCATTACACTAATGCCTTCTATGTCACTGTTCTTAATTAATCTTTGCAACCATTATAAACAACATAAAACAACATAAAATATAAACAACAGCGGTGAACTAGCACATACTGATTTCAAACCAGGAAAATGTGACCTAAAGCTACCGAGCTATTGATATCATTGTATAACATTCCAATGACATCAATAAATTTGTGTCCAAAACCAAAATGAGTCAGAGTTTGTAGAATAAAGGGATGTTCACAATCACAATCAAAAGCTTTAGAAAATATATCCACCTTCATTAAACAACTCACTATAGTCAAACAGATCTAACACAAGCCGTATGTTATTATGGATTGATCATCCCTTCAGAAAACCTGATTGTGTTTCACTGATTATTGATGAAATTCCCCTTTTTAATCTGGCAGCAATAACTCCTGAAAGAATTTTATAATCTGTATTTAACAATGTGATTGGTCTCAAATTGTTTAGAAGCCTTTTATCTTTTCCAGGTTTAGGGATCAAGGTAATTAATCCTTGTTTCATACAGTACTAGCTGTTAACTCTTTCCTTTCTACAAATAAAACAACTCACTCCAAAAAAATTGATAAAAGTTAATAGTGAGACCATCTGTACCTGGAAATTTATTTAAGGTAATCTTTAAAATAACTGTATCCAATTCTTCAATTGCAAAATCTGACTCACATAGACCTTTAAAAGAATCTTCAATAGGTGGAACAACATTTTTCATTTTTCTAAAAAAAAGATTCTGTATCTACTGCAGAATAAGAAGTAGAATATAGATTGGAAAAAAACGTAAAAACTTCTTTTACTATGATACTATGACACTGTCCGTGCACTCCACATCATTAACTATCAAACTAGTTATAGAATTCTTTTGCTGTTGATTCTTTTCACAAGCTTCAATCCACTTGGCTCTTGACCTAATAAATGCACCTTGAAGGTACAAATCATTTAGACTGTAATTCCATCAGTCTCTGGCTATGTGGATCAGGAGATTTACAACACTGACTTATTTTGCGGAACAAATTACTTTCATACATTTTTTTCTTTTTACTAATGTAACCCCCTTTTCAACGGGTGCCAGTCCCCCCTTCACAGTACTGGCTATTTGAGGGTTACACTGCACAACAAAATAGTCACCCAACAGGGTCCTGGATTCTCAGTGGTGGAATGGTAGGCTGGCTGACCTTCCTGAATACTATGAACTAGGAGTAAAAGAAGGGGAACAGTACAAGAAGGAACTGAATTCATTGACGCGGTGCCTCCACTGTGGGGATAAAACACTAACCTTGAGGCTAGTGTATAGAGGTATTCCCCTACAGAATGTACTGTAAATATTTATTTATTTATTAATATGTAATAAAAAAAATAAACCACCAACTATTGGTAACCTCACTGAGAGGCAGGAAATAAAATTATCACCCGGTACAACATATATATAACCAGTGGCAGAGGGTGAAATCTGTTGTTACCACATCCATATTAACAGGTACAGTGGTTCCTCGTTAATCGTGGGAGTTATGTTCTAAAAATAACCCGCAATAGGCGAAATCCATGAAGTAGCCAGCTTTATTTTTTACAATTATTATAGATGTTTTAAGGCTGTAAACCCCCTCACTGCACATTTTATACACTTTTCTTAGCATCTTCCTCTGCCTTTTTGGGTGCTACCGCAGGTGCCTTTGATCGGTGCAAAACGACTTTGTTGGGGAGAAAACTACAAACATACAGTACAGCACTTCAGAGTCACACTGCTAGCGATCGTAGATTTATGTAAATTTGACAAGCTGAACGCATTTTGTACTGTACAGGAGACACGGCACGGAGGAGATTGATTGACAATGGTCTACAGTCAATCAGGACCCAGAACACAATGCGCTGTAAAAAAAAAAGCATGCAAAATTGCACAAAAAAAATCCGCGTAACTGTGAGGCCGTGAAAGGTCAACAGCATTATAGCGAGGGACCACTGTACATCTCCGTGATATAAATGACAGAATACGACATATCAACAACCTAAACAATTAAATAATTAACTACAATTTGACAAAGTAAATTATGTTTTGTATGCAAGTTAAGTCAACGAGTTATATGAGGAAAAAAGAGGAAAGAGGAAAAAAAAACCTGTAGGCACACTGTTGGGGCCCAGCTGTTTAGCCTGTTGCTCTCTCTCCTTGTCGGTGAGCACGCCAGCCCACGATGCAAAGCCTCTCTACAACTCGGTACACAAGCAGAGTTGAGAGACGTGTGAGATGCAGGTGTAGGGTCATGTCACTCATGCTGCCCCAATCCGATCGCTGAAGAAGCAGCCCCAGACGCCGAAACGCCTCGGCGAATGAATTAGCCGCAGCTCTAATCCTTTGCTATCAGCAACCCAATCCGAGGCATGCTGACGGTGTCCCAGCACCAAGGTAGATCTCAGTGACGGATCGTGGTGCTTCGATGAGCAGAGGGGTTCCCTTACAGCGGGGAGACTGCTTAGCCATAAACCTGGGATAGCTGCGGCTCAGGCAAACAGTTCGCCCCTTCAACCAGGCCTCCCAACAGCTAACATATCTCAGGTGGCTAAACGAGCTGATAGCGAAGAAGAAAACCCAAAACGGCGAATATCACTCGCTGGAAAATCGCCGTAGTGTCTCAAAGACTTTGTAAAAGTGGGTTCCTGGTTTTCTTCGTTAAACAAAAAAATCCCGACACGTGCGACACAGAGCCAGCGCAACCATTTTCTTCTTCCTGTCATGAGTCCGAACCCCTCTCTTCTCCTCTTCTCGCATTACAATTTCGCAGGCATGCCACAATTATTAATTACCAAATAAAACACACAACAGCATTTTACTATAATGACCAAATAGGGAGTTATAAAAATGTACAGAACATTAAGTGTTTTAAATTTAAATTCCAAAACATCCGAATAAGAAAATTAATACAACCTGTATGCATCATGCTGTGTCCATGAGTTACAGAATGTAAAAGAAGAATAAAGCCAAATGAACAATTAACCAGATGAAACAAAAACCAACAAACCAAAACTTAAAGACTACCTATGGATAACTGCAGTTGTGCATGGTATAACAAATGGCCTAGCAGCGCAGGGGCTGCAAAGAGCCAGTGGGTTTAACATCACCAGGCATGAGAGCTGTTATAACCAGCCATGAAAGGCAGCACTGCGGCTAAGTGAACACCTACAGAGGTCCAGCTCTGCTCTCCTGGCTTGCCATACGTCAAGCAAACAATATGGTTTCCTTATTCTATGTGACCTACGCATCAAAGGCGCAGGTCGGCAGGGTTAGCGTCAGAGCTTCCACTCACTTGGCTCACAGCTAAATCCTCCACACCCTCTGGTAAGTCACAGGTGACAGGGGCCCGAGTGCCTCGCTATGGTTGGGCACTAACCTAGGGCTTCCGAGTGTAGTGAAGACGCAGGGCACAACAGGGCAGGACTCTAGCAGCTGGGAATTCGGTGTGGTAGCACTCAGAGGAGTGCTTTGCATCACATCCTCTACATAACAACCAAACTCAGACTCTGACTCAGAAGAGCTAACATGCCTAAAACCAACAGGAGGCACTTCAGTCGCAATCGCTCTCGGCCTCTCCTTGACCTTCCTACGCCTCACAGCTCTTGAGCATGGAGCTAGAGTGGTATTACCCACAGGGCCCAACCTGACCTCCTGTCCCAGAGGCAAGATGTGGTTACGATGCATCACCTTAACTGGTCCAGTTCCACCAACAGGCTCCAACCGGTACACAGGAAGATCATGAAGTTGACTGTCCACCTTTTAAGGACAAGAGCTCCACCTGTCAGCCAACTTCTGCTTTCCTTTCAGACCAAAGTTCGTAATTAACACCCGATCCCCTGGACTAAGACAGTGATACCGAACCTTCTGATCATACCACACCTTATTACTCTGATTCAGCTTGTCAGCAGAGGCCTGAGCTAGCTGATAAGCACCCTGCAACTCTTGCTTCATCTTTTCCATGTGCGATGAAGGTGAGGAGTTCTCTACTGAACCACCAAAACAGACATCTGCAGGGAGTTGAGCCTCCCTGCCAAACATGAGGAAATAAGGTGAGTACCCAGTAGCCTTGTTGGGGGTACAATTGTAGTCGTGATACAAAGGTGCAATGTGTTGACTCCACTAAGACTTCTCATGGGACTCAAGGGTGCCCAACATGTCCAACAAAGTCCTGTTGAACCTCTCAGGTTGTGGGTCACCCTGAGGGTGATAAGGAGACATTCTCGACTTCTTCACCCCCAACACGGTCAGCATCTCAGTCACCAACCGACTTTCAAAATCCCGAACCCCAGTCAGAATGAACGCAAGTGGGCAGACCATAATGAATGAAATACTTCTCCCACAAAGTTTTTGCTACTGTGAGAGCAGTCTGATCCTTAGTGGGAAAAGCTTGTGCGTAACGAGTGAAGTGGTCAATGACAATCAACACATTACCAACATTTCGAGAGTCTGGCTCAATCGAAAGAAAATCAATGCATACCAGATCCACTGGCCCAAAACTCTGGATGTGAGACAGAGGTGCAGCTCGCTGAAGCAGTGTTTTCTGCTTGATACAGCGCTCACAGGTCTTGCAATACCTCTCAACATCAAGCGTCATGCGGGGCCAATAAAACCTGCTTCTAACTATACTGTATGACTTATCAAACCCCAAGTGGCCGCTTTAAAACGAGGCTGTGGAACTGCTTAGGAAGGACTAGTTGTCTCACCTTCTTAACTGTCCTGTACAATAACCCCTTAGCAACAGAGAGTTTTGCCCACTCCTTTTTCAAGACCTTCATATCAGGATGCTGCGTCTGGATGCTACTAGCAGGCTTCTTGAAAGTAACGGCTTGCCAAACCTCCCCTAGGAAAGGGTCACTCTTCTGGACCTCCTTTAGCTCATCAGAGCTGAAAGTAGGTAGCTGATCAGCCACCACCGCCATATTAACAGGTACATCTCCATGATATAAATGACAGAATACGACGTATCAACAACCTAAACAATCAAATAAGTAACAGTACAATTTGACAAGGTAAATTATGTTTTGTATGCAATCAAAGTTCAGTCAACGAGTCATATGAGGAGAAGAGGAAAAAAAAACCTGTAGGCGCACTGTTGGGGCCCAGGTGTTTAGCCTGTTGCTCCTTGTCGGTGAGCACGCCAGCCCACGATGCAAAGCCTCTCTACAACTCGGTACACAAGCCGAGTTGAGAGACGTGTGAGATGCAGGTGTAGGGTCGTGTCACTCACGCTGCCCCGATCTGATCACTGAAGAGGCAGCCCTGACGCCGAAATGCCTCGGCGAACGAATTAGCCGCAACTCTAATCCTTTGCTATCAGCAACCCAATCCGAGGTAGGCTGACGGTGTCCCGGCACCAAGGTAGATCTCAGTGAAGGATCGTGGCGCTTCGATGAGCAGAGGGGTTCCCTTACAGCGGGGAGACCGCTTAGCCATAAAGCTGGGATAGCTGCGGCTCAGGCAAAAAGTTTGCCCCTTCAACCAGGCCTCCCAACAGCTAACGTAGCTCAGGTGGCTAAACGAGCTGATAGCGAAGAACAAAACCCAAAACGGCGAATATCACTCGCTGGAATATCGCCGTAGTGTCTCAAAGACTTTGTAAAAGTGGGTTCCTGGTTTTCTTCGCTAAATAAAAAAATCTAGACACGTGCGACACAGAGCCAACGCAACCGTTTTCTTCTTCCTGTCGTGAGTCTGAACCCCTCTCTTCTCCTCTCGCAAGAGGATCCTCTTCTCGCGTCACAATTGAGCAGGCATGCCACAATTATTAATTACCAAATAAAACACACAACAGCATTTTACTAGAATGACCAAATATGGAGTTATAAAAATATACAGAACATTAACAGTGTTTTAAATTTAAATTCCAAAACATCCGAAAAAGGAAATTAATACAACCTGTATGCATCAAATGGAAATACACTTTAGTTTACACACACTGAAATATACAGATGAGATAATATCCATATTACAGAGGTTCCTACACTAAGATCTTTACAAAACTTTATGGTAGCTGCTCTAGTCTTATATCTAAGAAATTCCCATTTACTGATGTCATCCTCATTTGAATCATTATCAGCAGTTTTAATTCCCCTAATCATATTGCAATATTCATCTATATCCAATAAAGTTGCGGTAACCAAACCCGACACCTTTCCGCTTCCTAGAAAGGAAGATTGTGTGGACTGCATTGGCTCAGTTCGGTTCATAACTAAACTCGACCTCCTGAAAGGATATTGGCAGGTACCGCTAACCCCTCGTGCTTCGGAGATCTCCACTTTCGCTACTCCAGACACCTTCCTACAATACACGTCATGTCCTTCGGGTTACATGATGCCCCGGACACATTTCGCCGGCTCATGAATAGAGTGTTAGGAGACATTACGAACTGTGAAGCCTACTTAGATGATGTGGTTGTCTATTCCGACTCGTGGGAGCAGTATGTGACTTCGCTAGAACAAGTGTTTACTAGGTTGAAGGGGGCCTCATTAGTACTTAACCTTGAGAAATGTGAGTTCGGACAGGGCACTGTCACTTACCTCTGTAAATTAGTGGGACACGGAACAGTTAAGCCTGTAGGCGCTAAAGTCCAAGCTATCACGTCTTTCCCCACTCCAAAAACCAAGCAAGACCTTCGACGCTTTCTAGGCATAGCAGGCTACTACCGCAGTTTCTGCCGAAACTTTTCTGATGTTTCATTTCCCCTTACTGTACAAGTCTGCTCCGCAAGAATGCCCAGTTTGTCTGGTCTCCTGATTGTCAATCTGCCTTTGACTCTGTTAAGTCTCTGCTCACTAGTTGCCCTGTTTTAGCTACCCCCGATTTTAGGAAACCCTTCAAAGTAGAAGTGGACGCTAGTGGTACTGGTGCCGGTGCTGTCCTTCTTCAGCAGGATGACGCAGGCTTAGACCACCCTATCTGTTATTGGTCAACGAAATTTATTAAACATCAGCTGGCTTACAGCACAATAAAAAAGAAGCCCTCTTTTGCAGCATTTTGAGGTCTACATAGGAGACCCAAGTGGTTGTTGTATTCACTGATAACAATCCTCTCGTGTTCCTAAACAAAATGTGTAATACTAACCAACGCCTCATGCGCTGGTCCCTTATTATACAGGTCATTAATTTGCAGATCGTCCATAAGAAAGGTGCCAGTAATCTCGTGGCTGATGCACTCTCACGGACGTGAGTAATTGTGGAATTGTTGTGGGGATGAGCTCATATAATGTGTCTAAATTACCTGTGATTGTGAACACCTATGGGGTTCACATTTGTGGGGGGGGGGGGGGGTGTTACGCGTCGCTGTTTGTTCGGCTCCGCCCCGGCCAGGTCCACTCAGCTCGCCCCTCACTCCACCCACCTGTCCGGACTCCGCCCAAGACTCCCTGCAAGATCGTCCGTCATTTCCGCTCGGCGAAAGAGAAAAGCCAGACAGAGAGGACCTTCGTGAGCTCTGCTCATTGTATTGAATTGTTTTGGTTTGCTTATTGGTTTTGACTCTAGGTATATGACTGTTTTTTTGTGTTCTGACTTACGATTACTGGTTTTCTCTGTACTTCTGCCTTGGTCTGTTTGCTTTTGGTTTCCATCTTCGCGCGCCCCTCGGCTTCTGACGCTTTGGTCTGTGTATGTTCTGTGTGTGTGCTAGGTGGGTAGGGAGTGATTGCCGGTTTTGTTTGCCAGTTTTATGTGTGCTGTTTGGTTAGGGAGTGAGGCGTAGTTCTTGTTGTTTTTGTTCTTTGGTTTCTCCTTCTTGTACTGTAGTTAAGTTAGGTCTGGGTTGCGTCCATTTTCGGTAGTGGGTTTTTTGTTTATTGTTTTGGCTATAATCACTCCCGAGTCCTTTTGCACCGGGTTTGTTCTGTGTCTGTCGCGTGACAATAAAATCTGAAAAATATTTTAAAATAAAAAATACCCCTTTGCCCACGTGTGTTCCCTTGTTCACCACACCCTGTGTTTCCCTTATTCCCTTTTCCCTTCCTTTCAGTTACGCCCCAACCCTAGACGGGGATCGTAACAGATGACCATATCAAACACCTTTGCAAAGTCTGCTTTCTACACCTCAGAAACATTGCTAAGCTTCGTCCCATGCTCACCTTTCCCGATGCAGAAAAGTTTGTCCATGCCTTTGTTTCCTCTGTTCCCTGCTCATGTCTGCAATAAACCCTTGTTATCCTCACCTTCTGGACTCCCGATCATGCTTCCCCGCTCAGCACCGGGCACCCATCATGACAGAATGACCGGACTCCAAAAGACGCCCCAGCTTACCGAGGCAGAACCCCTCAGTTCAGCAAACGGGGCTGCGGAGGTAATCCTCCGACAGGCGCGGCTGGATCGCGGAGAGTTCGCCGATCTGCTGTCGGACCTCCCAGACCTGTTGCAGCCTCACCGCCTAAAGCAGGGAGGAGGTGAAAGAGTCTGAGACGAGCAAAGACCCCGGAAGTCTTCCTAGGGCCGTCTCCCTCTCCGCTGTCTACCCTGCTGTGGATCGGAAGGAGTCCCTTCCAATCCTGAATCCAGCGTCAGCCTTCTATACAGTTTGGGTATGATTCCCTTTTACTTTACGAAGTAGTGTTTTTTTGACATTTCTCTCAGGATTGTGACGAAGTGCTGATTTTAAAAAAGCTGCAACACCCAAATGTGGTGGGCTTCTCCCACTATTTCGAAGACAAGGACAACATGTATATTTTCATGGAAATGTGCGGTGGGAAGGTGAGCCTAGCTCAATTTCACTTTTACAGACATTTTATTATGGATAAGACTTTGTATACTTGTTGCTGGCTTTCTTCTGGCTGCAAAATTCGTTCCCTCTGATGTATCACTCAGCTGTTAGGTGCACTCATGAGGATGTGGTTTCCAGGCACCCCATATGTTTCAGGGTACCCCGGAATTTTCAAGTTCTCGAGTTCACATCAATAAAATCCGCATACAAATGTGACATTGTTTACATCTGATAATACAACCAACATGTTTTATTAGGTTATCAGTGCATAATGAGACACAGACCGACTAAATAGGGCAGGACATCAAGGATTAAACACAAGGCAGCTGTTCAGGGAAAACAAGCGGAGAAAACCACGAGGCAAAGCACAACGAGGGACAGGTACAGCGAATCAAGCCACGTCTGAGGGCAAAACAGGGGACCAGACACGAAGGACGGGGCTGAGCATGACCGAAAGGTTTTATTATATAAATTTTTAGCTTGGCAGTGACATTTTTTTTTGTTCATTACAACCATGTATTTAGCTCCAAGGTGATATATTTCACTGGTTATTACGTATACAAATTGTTTTTAAAAGGTGTCAGTACTTGTAATTAGAAGTCGTGAATTTACGTCAATAATACTGTCACGCCCTGCCCGTCTGATCCTTCTGTGTGCCACGCCCCCCTCGTTACCCTCGTGGGAATCCTCACGTTACCAGCTGTTTCCTGTTTGATGTCAGTGCTTAGGTGTATTTTAGTCAGTCTGAGTCCAGTCTCCCCTGTCGGTCATTCTGTTACGATTGCGGCGGGAGGAACGACCCATAACTGCGGACTGTGGGGTACAGCCCTTCCAAAGGGCATTTATTAATAAACAAAGGGCGAACACAAGAGCAAGCATAACCATCGACAGCACAACAACACTCTACAATGACCAACAGAGGAGACTGGACTCAGACTGACTAAAATACACCTAAGCACTGACATCAAACAGGAAACAGCTGGTACCATGAGGATTCCCACGAGGGTAATGAGGGGGGCATGGCACACAGAAGGATCAGACGGGCAGGGCGTGACAAATACATCAAAACTGAATGTAATATACATTAATAGTCTAATAAAACATGCCTAGGAAACAAGTCTTATCGAGCCAAATCAAGGTTATGATATGTTAATAATCTAATAAAATAAGTTGATTATAGTCGGCAAAACGTACCACTACCAAGGCAGACATACATTAATAACCTAAGAAAACATGTCAGTTAGACATCAATAACCTAATTAAACATGGCTAACAAACTAAATATACATTAATGATCTAATGTATCTAATGGATCTAAAAAAAAAACCCGCTGGCAGCTTACTCCTTCCGGTCAATGAGCCTGGGCCTTAAAGGGGCCAGGTTAGTTAGGGACACTATCCCGCGGGTCCCTAAAATCCCCAGGAAGGCGGCTACTGCTCCCGAGTCTCCTGCTTCTGAGTCTCCTGCTCCTGCTCCCGAGTCTCCTGCTCCAGTTCCCGGGTTCCAGGCTCCTGACCCCAAGACGTGGGCGGCGCACTATTTTGACCTACAGGGGCTGACCTACAAATTAATAGATGACCTGGCTTTGCTAGCGGTTCCTGGCGTTCCCCAGTCCCTGACCCGAGTAGAGCAGGCTCTGGCAGCTGTCACCTCAGCTTCCTCCCCAGAGACGCTGTTGCCAATACAGGCGTCGCTGAGGGAGATCCTCTGGGGGTGCCTGCTGCTTCTCCGTCCGGTTCAAGAGATGGCACAGTTCCTGAGTTGCCTGCGCCCCCTGTTCCCGAGTTGCCTGCGCCTCCTGTTCCCGAGTTACCGGCGCCTCCTGCTCCTGAGGCTCCTGCTCCAATCCCTGAGGTCCACGTTCCGGCTCCAGCCCACGCCCCGGTGGTTCCGGAGGTTCCAGACCCGGATCCCGACCCGACTCCTTCCTCCTTCTCAGAGGAGCTTGACTGGGATGCCTCGGGGTTTGCCCTGATGGCCCCCGTGGACCCTGTTAGAGACATGACTCCTCACTCATGCCCACAGGGGGGCAAATCCCCCCGTCCTGCCCCCTGGCTAACCCTCGGCCCCTGTGGCTCATGGGACGCCTGCGGGTCCTCTGGCTCCTGCTCGTGGTCGCCTGCAGGTCCCTCTCCTGTGCCTCATTTGTCACCTTCGGCCCTGCCTCCGCCAGCGTTCCCCTGCTTCGGCTCTTCGGCCGCCTGCAGGTCCCCCCACTCTGGCTTGTCGGTGGGCTGCACCTTCGCTGGCTGTGGCTCCGCCTTTGCCTGCCGCAGCTGTGCCTTCCTCCTCGCCTTTGCCGGTGTTCCCTCCGTCTTCCTCCTCGACTCCTCCGTTCGTCTCTCCGCCTGCCTACTCAGAGGTCCCCTTCTGCTCATGCCTCGTGGTCGCCTGCTGCCCCTGCGACTGCAGCCTCTCACCCGTGGGGGGTTCCTCGGCCCGCCGTGGGGGGTTCCTCGGGCTCCTCATTGTCCCCTGCCCTTTGCTTCCTCACCCCCTGGTTTTGTCCCTCCCGCCTTTGTGCCCCCTTTGTCTCCCTTTCATCCTTCTCTTTCTCCTGTGTTCCCCCCTGGCCCTTGTGTTCCTCCTCTTGGTGTGTCCCCTCTCTTGTTGTCCCTGTGCCTGTTTGCCCTGCCTGTGTGGTGTTGTCTGTTGTCCGAGTTGCTTCCCTTGTGCCTGTTCTGTGTGTCTGTCCTGTTCCCTGTGCCTCGTTGATGGTCTGTGCTTTTATCTTCCAGGTCCTGTGTCCCCTGTCTTGTTTTGGCCCTCTTCTTAGGTGCGCCCGGAGTGCGCGCTCAGACTGCGCGCCTTTGGTGGGGGGGGGTTCTGTCACGCCATGCCCGTCCGATCCACCTGTGTGCCACGCCCCCTCGTTATCCTCGTGTGAATTCCTGCTTTTCCCAGCAGTTTTTCGTTCGTGTCATCAGTGCTGTTTATTTAAGTCCGCATTAGAGTTTGTTTCCTGTGTCCAGTCATTGACGTCGTTACGCTGTCTTGTGCTGTTCCCTGCTCGTGTCCGCAATAGACCCTTGTTATCCTCACCTTTTGGACTCCCGATCATGCTTCCCCACTCAGCACCCCGCACCCATCATGACACATTACTGTTAACGGATTGCATAGGTTGATGCGGTAGTACTAATGGTACGTTCACACTGCAAGCGTCAAAGACGCCAGCCGTCGCTCTCGCCGCCCTGCACGCGACGCTGGCCAACGCCGGAGACGCTCTCTGACTCACGGAGTGGGCGGGGACAAGGCCGCTCAGAATGCCAGGCTCTGAGAACTTTTAATCAACCGCAAAGCAAAATAATTTAATAAAATACTATATCTTTCTATTGAAAGTTCCTTTTTAGCATAAAAACGCAAGTCTATATGGGTTTTTTAAACGCATAGATTTATGCCACGGCCATTTTTTACTGTATCTAGAGAATAAAGAATGCCATGCGGAGACGTATTTTGTCTCACGGTGTATACCCCGGTGGCATTCCATACACTTTCTCCTATATTGTGCGTAGGAACTGT
>JAODKN010016217.1:0-13222 GCA_026774425.1 Petrocephalus zakoni | reverse complement strand
CACATGAAGTTTGGAGGTCTGTAGCTATTGACTCTGCAGAAAGTTGGTGACTTCTGCACACTGTGCGCCTCAGCATGCTCTGTCCCCGCGCTGTGATTTTAAGTGGCCTACCACTTTGTGGCTGAGTTCCCATTTGCTTCCACTTTATAATACTACTAACAGTTGACTGTGGAATATTTCACGAGTGGACTAGCACGGTACCATGCTTGAATTCACTGAGCTTCTGAGAGCAACCTATTCTTTCACAAATGTTTGTAGAGGCAGTCTGCATGCCTAGGTGCTTCATTTGATACACCTGTGGCCATGGAAGTGACTAGAACACCTGATTTCAATTATTTGGAGGGGTGTCCCAATACTTTTGGCAACATAGATTTTTATTTTACTACTATGCTGTAGATCTTCTTTGTCTTCTTCTTGTTAGTATTATTACGATTTATGATTTGATTTGTATTACGATAAACAAAAAAAGCTACTAGGACCAAAAACCCTGACTGGTTAAAAGTTACATATTTTAGTTGAAGGTCTTTGGTTACATAGCGCTAAGGCAAATGTTGAGTCTGTTGTGCATGTGGCTAGTGCCTAAAAGATGTAATGTTTCATGTGCTGTAATTAATAATTTTGTTTGTCAATGTTTTTTTACACAGTAGGTTAAACACTTCATGTCACTGCAGATTCACATATCACACTTGGAATTAGTGAGCGCATGTGTGTGTTGTATTCATTTTTGTCTCAGGTGGCAGAATAAAATTAATAATATTTAGTTATGTACCCTGAGCGATGCATTATGCTTTGGGGAAACTATATGAAGGGAATAATAATAAATAACTGAGTCAATGAATTAATTAACTAAAATATATAAGTGAATTATAAATAACACAAGCGGCAGGAATAGTTAACTGTAAAGTTAAAGCTTCAGTCTTTCTTTAGCCACTTCCTGTTATCAAATACAACTCATCATTAAAGGGAAAACAAGTACCAAAGAGATTTAATATAATGAGCATTGCCTTTTGCGAGTAGCATGATGTCATGAGTAGTAGTGCTGCACCTTCATGCAGTCCATTTGTTTCATCCGTCACTGTACAAATGAGTTACACCCGTAGATAGCCTATTCCTGAATACCCATGCAAGCTTTTTCGGGCTTATCATAGACATTTTAAGGTTAAAGTGACATTGATTTGCTCCTTTTATATATGCTGCTCCACTCTCAATCAGTTTATCATCCCTTTATTATGTGACAAAGATGAACGGTAGCCCTCTATCCAGAGATCTCCGTAAAGTGGAGTGTTTTACAAACAGAACCAGGCCTAGTGTTCTAGAAGTTCAATTAAAAGTGCACTCATTTTAAAAGGGTGAGTCCGCAGGCAGCTGTTCCTGCATTAAAGGCTCTACAGTTTGTCTAAATATAAATTTAAGGCCTTAGTACTCTTCCATACCCAAAATCAGGTGCTGTTTTCTGAGTTGTTTAGAGCTTAAATCTCCTTGCTTCATGTTGCTTAAGAATTCTGTATGTAACTCTAATACATCAGTGTGTGCTTCTGGTGAGAAGATGAGGAAACAGCCCGCAAACAGAGTGGAGCTGGGGGAATTCTGGCAGGTTTTCCCCTTAATCTTTAAACGTCTTTATTGTTTCTTTTTTCCTCAGAGTAAAAATATGAATGAATTGCATAAATAGCCTAATGCAGGCATTAACGCTGAATAGAATTGGGGCTGCTGTCAATTCAGACACAACTGGGTATTTTTCTTAGATGCCATTTGTTTATTGCAGATTTCCAAGAAGCAATGTGATTTTTGGCATATTTTTATGTCTGCATAGTTAATAAAAACACATACACTATATCACTAAAAGTATGTGGATACCAACATCCAACATCTCATTCTGAAACCAAGGATATTCATATGAGTATGAATATATATTGGTCAGGCCATTGTTGCTATAACAGCCTCCAGTATTGGGGGAAGCCTTTCCATTAAATGCTGGAACATTGCTGGTGGGATTTGCAGCCACTCAGGCTGGGTATT
Source organism: Petrocephalus zakoni (assembly GCA_026774425.1). Taxonomy (NCBI): domain Eukaryota; kingdom Metazoa; phylum Chordata; class Actinopteri; order Osteoglossiformes; family Mormyridae; genus Petrocephalus; species Petrocephalus zakoni. The sequence continues at coordinate 11,203 of JAODKN010016217.1, read as the reverse complement.
GATGTTGGGTGATCAGGACACTTTCTATGAGTCTCGGGTGTGAGTATCACTTCACACCTGAACAAGCTCTCAGGTATTTAGACCTTCATAATCAGTAATCACTTGTGCTTGACTTGGGCAGCTCTAACAGGGCAGAAATGTGTTGAGCTGACTTGTTGGAATGGCACCCTATTATGTTTCCAAGTAGGGTTTGGTGCGATATCTTATCGTGATTATTATGTGCAATAATCAGCTGTGCAATAATAATCTGATGATGGGCTAAACATTTGGCCAACCGCCAGCTTTTCGGCATTATACAGACATTTACCTTCACCCACAGTTTGGTTTGTAGATTAGTAGTGCGCCTAAAATATTAATGAGGCATATTATAATGCACAAAAGTTAGTAATCAGTAGAAATTCGGCATATCCTTATGTTTAATAAAAGTGTGCAAAAAGTACTGCCACACCATGTCTTTTGTTACCTTGTTTAACCACAATATCTCTTCATTTAAGAGATGTCAAGGCTGCTGAGCTGTCCCTTTCTTCACCACCACTTCAGTGCTTATCGCACTGAAGTATACCAAGCCTTTGTATACCACAGCATTACTATGTGGTGCGCTCTGCTACCTTTTGGGTGTCACAAAACGCATCTCAATATTTTAGCCTTACTACTACTATGCCTAAGAAATCATGGGCGTAAGTAAACACCTGTATAGAACCGAAAAGTGGGTGTCCGACCAAATGTTTTGCCCGTCATCTGAAGCCCTGGTGATCATTACGCATGCGCGATATAATCGCGATGTGATATCGCCCCGCCCTAGTGGAAAGTCACTATGCTGTTCGGTAAAATCACCCATTATGCTGATAATCTTTGTTGCAGGACATTGCATAACTGTGCGCTTAATTACACAGTACACCCGTGTCAGCCATGGGTGGCTTAATTGGGCCATTCCAGTAAGTAATAGCGGAGTCCACATTGTTTTGGCTATAAAATTGTCATATAAAAACGAGCAGATTATTTGGAAAATCAGGTATGTTTCATGGAGAAAATAATTAGCAATTCAACTCATTTCTCGGCCAGTTCTTAGAAGTTCCCAGTATTCTGCAATTGTTGGGTTAAGTCACTGTTCATTCCAAGTTGTTCCTCAAAATAATGTCTTAACAAAGCACTACTTATAAATAGCTTTTGAATTTTTCATTTGTAAATGAGTTTCACATAAAGCAAAGTATAAGGGGTAGGAAGGAGTTCCGAATTGGAATTCCCAATTTGCTGACCATACATCTCTTAAATATGACACATTATGTAACTGATAAACACCTGTGGCTCCCTACTTTAATTATGTAAAGCATGCATTATGAAGTGCATGGTGCAAGTTCTTTTAGGGCGTGGCCAACCCACTTTTGCTAGTTTAACAGCAGAACCATAGTTGCTGCGCCAGGCGTGTGGCCCAGATGGGGCTGTACTGAGTTTTGTGTGTGTGTGTTTATGGGGCATAACATGGCTGGGCGGTGAAACAATAATGCTAGTTATTGTGATGTTATTCAGTCAATGTGCTATAAATGTGACAAATATTCGATGAAAGTTTGATATGAAATGACGTCACTTTCTCTGTGACTACTTGTCAACTCTGGTAACGGAGCACGTGTGCAGACAGCCATGAAAACACAAACGGGGGATTTACTGAACTAATAAGAAAATGCAGTAGGGCAGGCCGGCAGATGAAGGAGAACGCTGTCAAAACAACAGGGCAACTCACCAGGAGAGTAAGTAAGTCCAAAGCAACCCGTCCAATAAGGGTAATCCAGTGAAATCCGAAAGGAGAGTGCACGGTAAAATTCATTCCAGGAGAAATTCTCACCGTAATAACCCACGGGGAATTCAGAAACGCGAGGAAGAATCATGCGAGCAGCGGTGTTTTGTCAGCACTGGCTAAAATAACCTGGCCTGCCTCTAAGAATGGACAGCCTATGCACAGCAAGGTTTATTGAATTAGCGGAGCAGCCCACAAACTAATGTGCTATTATACACTTCAGGGCCACGTGAGCTTGCTTTCCAAGGGCCAGACTGCACTGACATTCACTGCCATGGTAATACAGGTGAGTCATGGGAGAGGAAACGATGGTGTCGGTGTCAACAGCCACATTTTTTTCAAAGGGAGATATTGCGGATAAACTAGGTAAAAAGATGTTGCTGGTAAAGCAATTTACAGAAGCCTATGGCACACACAGACTGCTGCTGTGTGCTGTAATATCTGCAGAAAACCAGAACTGGAAATATTACGAATTTCGTCACCACTCCAAGCTTTACCTCCCAGTCTAACGTACAGAAAGCGAGTGCTTGCAGTCACAGGTGCCAGCATCCAGTCGTGTCCCGTATTGATTTGAAACAGGACTCAGCATTTAATTTTTCAGTACGAAGTTGGTGGCAACTCTGCCAGCAATGTCAAATCTGCCTCCTGAACGAGCAGCGAGGCAGTCGGAGAAAAAACTGCAAAAAACTGTATTGTTGCTGTATGAATGGTGTTAAGCCATACAACAAATAAAAAGAATAATAAAAAAAAGAATAAATGAACCAGTCATGCAGGTCCGCTGGCAGCTTCTCTGGCTGAAGATCCAGAGACTAACCATTTTTACATAGATTTCTTAAAATATTTTCATGCACATAGTAATGATCTTCTGCATGTGTGTGCACTGCCACGCGTCCCTGTGTGTATAACGCACAGTGTACGTGTGCTGTGCAAACTCCCTATGTAGGCGCATGTTATTATCTTCATAACTAATTACCAGGCCTTTGACTATAGACCAGGTTTTTGTTGGTCAAAAGCACAATCGCGTTCTGCTGCCCCGAGATAGCAATATGCCCACAATGCACCTGACTCCGGCTCCATTTAAGACCGACGTGCCCACGAGTTCTCAGATGGGCGTGAGTGCATTTGCCAAATGACATGGGTGCTGGACAAAAAAGGAACAACTGTGTGGGGCTCGTGCTACCAAAGACACTTGCATATTGCCTGGCGTTGCTTTGTGCTGGATACTAAATAGGGCCCCCAGTGTAAGTGAGCCGGCTGAGGTGAGGTAAAACCAGCTGTACCTGCAGACACAATAGTCCATCTTTACACGGACAAAAGCTTTTGTTATCCGTCTGTCACTGGAGCAGTTGCAACTAGGCCATTAATTTTATTCATGCTCTCTAGAAGGCACAATAAGATGTCTTTGACTTGGCATCTTTATTTAGCACTTGGTTATGACCTTCAAACTGACAGGAAAACCAACATTGATGGATAACTATGTTACCAGCTGTTATATGCATTTGTGCCTTGTATGACTTTCATGTTGGGCTATGAGCAAATCTGTAAGGGGGGGTGTGAGAGGAAGGAGCAGGGAGTTGTTTGAGGAGGGCTCTTACAGCATGGCTGTCCTTTTCCACCTTACACCCCCCTGTTCATGCTTTGGTTCAGCGGAGTATAGGTGTGGGCAATGTGCAGCAATGTCTTTGCCGTGGCAAACAGGAAACATTATTTAAATGATTGTTCATTGGCATCCGGTGAGTGTAGGGGCTTCTTGTTTGACTTTGCCCGACCCTGGGATATTTGTGTCAATCCTAAATACTGGTAATCGATCGAATTATCGATCAATCAGTCAATCAGCCAGCCAATCAATCAATGGGTGAATTGAAAAAATCACTCTTTATTTATCCAGCTCTGTTTTAACCACAGGGTTTACAAAGTGCTTTACAAACATTTAAAAAAAAGAAGAAAAAACATAAGAAATAAGTGCATAAAATAAAAAAGTAACTGATTATCATTTATCATAAGCAGTGGTGAAAAGCTGCATTTTTAGCCTAGATCTGAAAGCAATAAGACATTGGATACCCCTCAGGTTTGCCGGGAGATCAGAGTCCATAGTGACTAAAAGCCGCCTCCTCCCTCCTCAGCAACGTTTTAGGAATAATCAGCAAACTTCTCTCATATGATCTGAGAGCTATGCCTAGGGCTTACTTTACAGCCGTGTCACTGATGTAGGACAAAGCACGGCCATGTAAACTTTTAAAAATTAGCAAGAGAACTTTAAAATCAATAATAAAAGCCAAAGGAAGCCAGCGCAGGGATGTACAAGTAGGTGTGATGTGATCCCAGCGACTGGTGCCTGTTAACACTCTGGCAGCGGCATTCTGGACACGTTGTAAATTTGAAATAGATTTCTTAGGTATACGAGATGAGAGTATATGACAGTAATCTATTCTACTTGAAACAGAAGCATGTATTGGTTTTTCAGTCAGCATATGACAGCATTCATTATGTGGAATGCTGGTTCCTTACAGTGTAGCTATCCGTAAGCTGCAGCACGAAATGCTTGGGCTGTTTGTGGCTGATCAGATAGGAGGCAGGAGGCCCATGGGAGGCGAAGCGCTGATCTCGGCTTTCCTGCTGATTACACAGCTGGCAGAGCTGCAGCTTTTCGTAACCTCAGTACTGCCAGTACATGTGTTTTTCCACAGCAGAGTAGCTGATGGCCACAAACTATATTGCATGTGAAATGAATTTATGAATCTGTACCCTGATGTGCTTATATATGACAGATTACATATGACATAAGTTTGATATAAAATCATAAAATGAAGAGAGCAACACATTTTAAAAATATAGGGGATAGGGGAGACTTTGATGTTGGGGGGGGGGTCACAGCAGTTTAAATATAAATGTCTATTTACGCATCCTGGTCTGTAAGCCTCTGTTTCTTTTTTATGTAATATATATGTTTGCCGGTTTGTGTTTTTATTGAATATTAATGTTTTGCTTCCATTTTCACTCATTTTGCATAATTTATTCCTATGGCATTCAGGATTTGGGTACAGCAGACTCATTTCAGTATAATGCTAAATTATGCTACAAATTATTATAGTCTTTATTTTAAACAAAAACATTTTTCCATGCATGATTACTGGCCATGGATTAAACTAGCACACTGCCTGATTGCATTCTATCACCGTGACACGTTTTCACCGTATAATTTAGTGTATGTTTATATATCCACCTCTGATGTGCCCAGAGATATTTCAAAAAGGTTTTGTCGGTCATCACTGTTTAGGGCACTGATTAAAAATAAATTATACAGAAATCTAGAAATAACAAATGAGCCATGAGATGATCCAAAGTGGCTGCTCTCCATTACATTCCCGGTGCACAAATCTAGTGCTCTCTGTCTTCTGCCTTTAGATTCCTTTTTGATATGCTGAAAGCTATATTCAGTTGAATATAATAGCATATTTGTTATTTAGAATTTTTTTTTTATTAATATTAGGAATGCTAAACAAATAGTTCAGTTACGGTCAGGCAATCGCCACGAGGACCCGGAAGTAGACGATTGTCCGGGAGATAAATAGAGAAACACTTCATTCAATCGCCGCTTAGTCATTGTGAAATGACCCATGCCCATTCCGACTTCCATCGCCGGTACTGTGAGTACTCCAGTCTTTGGTTCATCTCTTTGATTGTGTGTGCATTTAGAACGTGGACTCCGGTGGGTATCTCTACTCTTTATTTGAAGAGTTCGTACAGTAATCGTGTGGTTATCCTACCTCTTCGCGTAGACTCCGTGTCTGGGTTACCATCCATGCTACTCAGGCTATCCGCTGATGCCAGTACATTCTGTGTTTTCTACCCGAATTCCTGATATACTTTTGAGTAGGGCTAACCAATACGGCTACGTATTCTATCGCGATAATTTTTCCATATCAGTCAGTGTCAATAATTATCACAATATAATTCATAAGTCATTATTTCTTTACTTCAAGGCCCAATTTCTGTATAAAAATACCTTTGGATTTTCTTTAAAACAGATTCAGAACATGAAAAAACATGACAAATTGAATGGACTACAAACTGAAATCTAATTTTGATAAATAAATAATACAAAAGTAAGCTTTTGCCGTAGACCCCAGTGTTATTATTGTTTGTTTTTTATTTAGTTTTTATTGCTATATTTCTTCAATTTTCATTTTGAAATCCACTTTAGGTTTATTCATTTTTACGAAGACATTTCCATTTCACTTTTATATATTTCAGTTCTAGTTTATGAAGTTTAATTTCTAGGAATAGAATTAATGTTATTGAGCCAGAGAAGAAGACACAAATTAACTGCCAAAAGTTTGTATCAAATTAATGGGGAGACTTCCAGCTCCTTAGCAACAAATGGCACTGTTTTTCAAAACTGTTTTATGTTGTTATAAATGGTATTGTGTCATCCTGTATCTCATTTCGAAAATATATCAATATACAGTAAACATTCGCTATACCACCCAGCCTAACTTGCCTAATAATTCTACACACAGTGTATATATAACTCTTAAAATCAAGCTTCTATATAGGTGATATTGTGTGAGTATGAAATTTGATCTGAGAATATTTGCACAAAAGATTGCGTGTGGCAACGGATCCTGTTCCTGGATACTGTTGTGCGCCTGGCCTGCTTTGTGAGTCCAGGGCCAGGTACTGCAGAGGAGTAAGTGGTGGAGAAAGAAATGCCCGTGAATACTGAAGAGAAGCTCAGACTGTACACAACCATGAGGGAGACTGGTATCCTCACAGTACTGATAGCCTGGGTCACTCACTAGACATCCTATGGTCAGGATTCAGCACAGCGCCTTTCATTATGTAGTAAGCTAGGTTGTTTTAGCTATGGTTACTGTTTTACACCTTTAATATGACCTTCTGTGTTATGACTGGAATAGACATTACATATAAAGGGGGGTTCTATATAGTGAACTAGTCCTAGCTATACATAGATCTGCAGAATAGCCAGCAGCCACTGCACATGAATACTCAAGGAAATGGGAGAAAGGGAGATGGTAAAGATGGATTAGTGCAAGTTCATTTTGGTGACGACAACACCTTTAGATGCAGCTTGAGGGCCGGCATATATAAACAGAAAGTGTGACTGAGTATTAAATAAGACCTAAACTTTGTCAATCCACTGAGACTAATAACATTTGTTTTCGATCTGTTAAACTGTTGTAGTGTTGTATTCTTAAATATAAGATGGCAAGATAAGTGCAGAGATATAGATACAACTGGAACAGGAAAATAGGTCATTGATTATTCGGTCATTTCAGTTATCTGTGCTGTTACTTATACAGTATATGGTTGGAAGCGAAGGCTAGACATGACTGTTTATGAGTTGATTTTGGTGGAACTTCATGATGGGGCCTCCAGAGTGGCTCGTTTTGCAGAGTTGCTCGCCCCAAAACCAATCAGGCCTCTGCATCTCAGAGAACAGTTTGAATGAGCTGTTTTCATTGTGACCTGGAACCCACAGGCAGCACAGCATATTGGCATGATGGCATGAGGGGAGGGAATTATTAACTACTATAACTATCTTGGGTGGAAGTGTAAAGTAGCTGCCTGGTCACACTCCTCCTCAAATCAGGCCTTACGTTTCCATGGAGGAAGAAATATAAGCACACATACCCAGGTAAGCTGACCTGTAGTACCTGATGGGTGGAAAGGCTTCACAGTAGCAGTTTCAAGTTGAGAAGAATTATGATGCAGTACTTGTTTTGGTTTTTTTTCTTTTCAGTACTTGTTTTGTTGATTAGGAAACCTAGTATTTATGAGATATGGATATAGAGTTTGGAGACTTGCTGAATTATGAGTCTAGCCCACAATCAGGATTGAAATGGAAGGCCATCTGCCCAACCGCCAAAGCTTGGCCAAAACCATGTCGTGCAGCAGGACAATGGTCCCAAGCACACCAGCAAGTCTACCACAGAATGGCTGAAAAAGTAAAGAATCAATGTATTCCAAAGGCCTGGTCAAAGTTCAGACCTCAACCCGATTGAAATGCTGTGGTGGGACCTTAAGAGAGCTGTGCATAAATGAATGTCTGCAAACCTCAATTAACTGAAGCATCATTGTAAAGAAGAGTGGGCCAGAATTCCTCCACAATGATGTGAGAGACTGATAGTCATATAGAAAATGCTTACTTCAAGTTAATCTCTGAACTCTGTTATTAGAGTTGCTTCAATAATCGGTACTACTGAACTAGGTGATTCTATAAGTTATTGAATCATTGGGTATATTTAGTTTTTCACACATGACTCCTCCATTTTGGCTTCATTTTTGTTAAATAAATAATGGTGGAAGGCCCCCGGTGGAATCTACTGTGTTGTTTTACACATGAGGTTTGATTTAAATAATGTCAGAACCTGGTCAGGAGCGGATGATTTATTTTATTATGTCCTGATACGTAACGCCATAGAAACTGGCTCACACGACTGTATATTCATTCATATTCATTTGGAATAACTGAGTTACTCAGTTACTTGTGCCCCCTAAAGTAAAGTGATCCCGTAGTGTAACCCTCTCTACCGTTAAATCTAATAAGTGTTTTCCATCCTTCTGCTCCTTCTGGTGGATTGGTTTTTACACCCCACCTGCCTCCAAACCACTGGAGATGTAGCAGTCATGCTGTTATGGTCATTCCCAAGGTTATTTAAAATTACTTCATCATTTTGAGGGGAGAACTCTGGAGTCATATCCTCTCAGCCCGCATGTGGGTGTATTTCTTCAGGTCTGTTTAAGAGCTAGCCGTATAGAAAATCAAGTCTGTTCTAAATGTATAAAGTTGCTGACTGTATGGCAGGTTAAATGGATGAATGCTGGCCTCTCCGGCTGCTCTGTTCGTATTTGTTCCACCTTTTGAAGTCCCCTGCCTCGTGGCCTGTGCTGCACCTGTATGGGGCCGGGAGGGGACAGAAACAGGGAAATGGCTGACAGTGTAGCTATGAGAGGGAGCGTCGGATCAGCTTTACTGCGAACCTGCTGAAAGGGCAGCTCTGCACAAGCTTGGCTGGAACAGATCCTTGGGAGCAGATGTCCTGAATTCTTACATACAGGCTCCAAAGGAACCATGCTTCCTTTATTCCTCTTTTTTTAAACCATTGTAAATTAGGAACCTAATGCAGGCCACAATATTATAACAATTACTTTTGTAGACTATAAAGACAGTGACATAATTGGATTGAGCACTGGGGACAGAGTCATAAATTAAGATGATGGAGTTGATTTATTGAAAGACTGGCAGTTGCCTATGTGCCAGGAGTACTTTATTGATCTATTTTTGAATGGAGTAGAGAAGCTAGTCCAGTAAATACAGTGATACCTGTGAACTGTGGCCAGGCCTGCCTGCTTCTGCCTTACTCCAGCAGAGGTGAAGTGGCACTGGTCATGGAACACGGGACGGCTGTGCCCAGGATTCATTCGTGACACTGATTTCTGTTGAACCTTGGGTTCATATTCCATGCCTCTGGCCACTTTGATCTTCGATATCAGGATTGGATGGATCATTTTATCTACCAGAAGCTCGGCTGAGGTTTGCCGCCTCGTCCTGTTGGTGCCGAACTGAATAGGGCACAGCAAAGAGATGAAGTCGCTTGCTTATTTCGTTTGTAAGTGGACAATCTGAAAAATATTATCTAGCAGCCGATCAGCTCTCTCCACTCTGGTAGAATAGCACATTTCAAACTCTTATTTTAATGCAAAAGCCATTATAGTAATCATCAGCAGAACCTGGGCCTATCTAAGATCATTAGCACGTGTGTCTGTGTGCTGCCTTCATAACCTGACTTTCTGAAGTCGTCACATTCTCGAATAAATGCAGCCATTTCATTTTAGCAACCCCTATATAATCCTTCAGCAAAAGCTAAACCTCTCATCAAGAGTTCCACTGAAATCCCCCGTTTCTCACTCGGCGACCGCTCTGTAGTCCGCACTTCAGCGTATCGCATCAGACATACGCACCGTCACCGCACTGCTAGCGAGATAAAGACAAAGCGCCTGCAGTTCATTTAAGTGTGGACAGCTCTGGAAGATATGCCTCTGCATTTTTATTTACTGGCTTGCATCACACTCACCTAAGCAAAATATTTAATCACCATCATCCCAGGCTGGGTACATTTAAATCAAATTAGCTTGTCTTAGCAGTTAATGCAGCAAGTAATAATTCATTTCCACGGTATAAAGCACTTCTGTGTTCTCACCATGGCACTAGTTGTAATTAATCACTTGAGCTCGTGTGGAAAAGTGAGGAAGATGAAGTACAGTTGAGATGAGTAGTCAGGCTTTATCGGAGCAGCCCCCCCGCCCACTGAGCTGGCTTCTGGCTTGGCCTGGTCCTGGGGCCCGATCAGTGGCCCCCCCCATTCCCGTGCCAAGAAGTACTAAAGAGGTGAGAATTAAATGCACATTTAAGCCTTACATCTCGATTGTTTATTTTATTCCATAAACCTAAAACAAAAACAACGCGGCAGATTGACAACGGAGCCCTACGAGCTTTGTGAGATGCAAATTCACTAATTTTTCACTAAGTTTTGAGAATGACGCAAATATTGGTTCTCACAAAGTATGCTGCTTCAGCGTTTTTAGATCTTTTAGTCAGATGTTTCTATGGTGTGCTGAAGTATAATTACAAGCATTTCATATGTTTCAAAGGAATTTATTGACAGTTACATCAAATTTATGCGAGGAGTCAATATTTGAAGTGCTGGCCCTTCGTTTTCAAGACCTCTGCAATTCGCCCTGGCATGGTGTCAATCAACTTCTGGGCCAAATACTAACCGATGGCAACTCATTCTTGCATAATCAGTCCTTTTAGTTTGTCAGAATTGGTGGGTTTCTGTTTGCCCACCTGCTTCTTGAGGATTGACCACAAGTTCTCAATGGGATTAAAGTCTGGGGAGTTTCTTAGCCATGGACCCAAAATTTCGATGTTTTGTTCCCCAAGCCATTTAGTTATCACTTTTGCCTTAAGGCACGGTGCTCCATCATGCTGGAAAGGCATTGTTCTTCACCAAGCTGCTCCTGGATGGTTGGGAGAAGTTGCTCACAGAGGATGGTTCGATACCATTCTTTATTTATGGCTGTGTTCTCAGGTAGAATTGTGCATGAGCCCACTCCCTTGAGTGAGAAGCAACCCCACACATGAATGGCCTCAGGATCCCTAACTGTTGGCATGACACAGGACTGATGGTAGCACTCACCTTTACTTCTCCGGACAATAATTTTTCCAGATGCCCCAAACAATTGGAAAGTGGCTTCATCGGAGAAAATGACTTTACCCCAGTCCTCAGCAGTCCAATCCCTGTGCGTTCTGCAGAATATCAGTCTGTCCTTGATGTTTTTCTTGGAGAGAAGTGGCTTCTTTGCTGCCCTTCTTGACACCAGGCC
>JAODKN010016216.1:0-13238 GCA_026774425.1 Petrocephalus zakoni | reverse complement strand
CCCCCGCCACACTCTTACTTTTCACACGTTGCACATTTTATCATGGTTATAAAAACCCCACCTTTAAGGAGCAACACTTCTGGAGTGAGTACATGCATTCTCTTTGGATAGGAAAACACTGGGAGTTATTATACAGGGCCTGAGAGCTCTGGCTTCGTCACTGAGCACAGGAGCCCCAAGACCTGAATGCAATTAGCCATTAGCTGCCTGATTTATTGGGAGGTTGTCATATACTGAGGGTCATGCAGAGAGCACTCTGGACCACAGTGTCAGGAGTCTGTACGAACTACACCTGCTGCTTTTCTCTTTTCTCTCCTGTAGGGCCATAGCTTGGAGCTGCTGTCAACCTCACAGCTCTTTTGCACAGAAGGGACTGTTTTGATGCAGCATTATTGGAAAGCATGCACGCTGTTTGTTCAGGGCAGAGTTTTCACTCTGCTTGCCACAGTTTGCAGCTTGGCTGTTCCTCTCAGCCGTGGATGTATGTTTTTCACATCCTATCGCGTCGATCCTCCCTCACTTGGGAAATTGCCTTTCTGCTCATTTTAATGTATGACCCCCCCTTTTTGGCACCTTTGGCAGTACAGCCCAGCCACTGTGCCAATAAAGCACTTTGGATTGAAAATGAATTGGTACTGAGCAGACTATATGGGTAAAACTATAAAAGTAATTGGAAGATGGTCAGAGGAAAACTGTATAAAATGCACAGATAGACATGGGGGGTGGGAAATGTCTAAAACTCGAGCATCAAGTATCTGAGGATGGGGGGGTGTTTTGCTTTCTGTGCCGGTTTGCGGTTGGTTAAGAGGTAATTAGCCCTCAGTTAATTAACCATAATTTTCTCATGGAGAGAGAGGAGTGTAAAGATGCGGGCAAAGGGTTTAGGAGAGGGACGGGAAACAGGGGCAGCTGGGTAGGCCGGGAGCTGGGAGCCCCGAGAGTTTGGTGTGATGCAGGGTGCTGGCTGTCCCAGGCAGGCATGGGGACTCAGTGTGGGTCTGTGACTGTGAGGTATCGGTGCCCAGCTAGCTACTGGGCCTGGGCTATTTCAGCTGGACCCTGGTTCCTGTCATCCGCTGCCCAGCCACTCTGGAGCCACAAGTGCCATGCTCCCGGGCAGCACTGACGTCCGGGAGCCATTCTTCATGGTGAAGAGCAGAGCCGCGCCCACGTCTGTGAGAGCCTGATGGAGAGCTGAGGTTAATGCATGATGCACGTAGCCAGTGGAGGCTGTGGTGAGCTCCAGCAGCGCTGTCAGGGAGGCGGCCCGGCATGGCGCTGCACGCCCCCTTGCTCCCATTATGGGTGCCTGCTGGCTCCCACCCCAGAACAGCTCCATGACAATTAGCCTAATTGAAAACTTGAGGGGAGCCATTTTCTAGATTGAGTCTCTCTTTAAAAGTTTTTTTTTTTTTAAATGAACATTAATTCTGTGCCAGGACTTGGTTTCAAAGTCACTCTTGTGCCTGCGTTATTGTTTAACGTAGCCAACTGATGCCTGCCTCAGCATCACTTAGATTTGAAAGGGGTTGGATGTGAGGTTAAGTATATAATCAGCAGCCTCCTTTAACAATATGCAGGTTGTTACACATGTGGAATACAAATAGATACAGATTAACAGAACCATATATGTGCAGACAGATACCTTCACAAAAGCAACACTTACAGCAACTGGCCATTTAGACGCTCACTAGTAGAAGTGTTACAAAAACGAACAACATGTAGAAATACACATGCACACGTATACATGTATTCATGCATGAACATTACCTGTATACCTGACATGGAAAAAGGCTTAGCCTGGAAAAAAGAAAGATAAATTAATTATCCTGGTAAGCAATGAACAGTAAATAATGAATCATACTAAATTTGTTCTTTGTTAATTTTGTTGTTACACAAAACTTTTCAAAAACATGGACTGTATAAACCTACATTTGTGAAGTGCAATATTCTAGTATTAGGACTTTTTTTCCCAAATAGCATGGCACATCCTGTCACTGTGGTATCTCACCCTCATGAAGATATCAGTGCTGTTAAAGATGGGATCCATGATCTCCACCCATTGTCTGTGTTTCTGTTCTTCCTCAGTACTTCTCACATAGTCTCTGTGACAAATGACAAAATCATGACTATATACTAGTTCATTGTTTGTACTATAAATGGATGGACAAATGGGCTGGCGGGGGCACAAGGTGCTGTGCACCCTGGATGGCATGCCAGTTACACATAGACATACAACTATATTTCTGTTAATTTTTATGCTAATTTTAATATCCAGTCCACCAATAATAATAAAAAAAATTGAGCAACATTGCCCTCTGGTGGTTTCATAGCATATTTGCAAGTATCTCTTGAATTGTTAGTGACTCAGGAAAGATAAATAGATAGATAGCACACTCACAGGAACATTTCCATAAGCTTTGCTTGTGTCTGTCCTTCACTCCGTGCGTCTTTATGGCGCCCCCTAACTGCCAGGGCAGCACTGGACTGAGATAAGTTAAGCTGAAGAATGGGAAGTGAGAGGGAGGACAGGACCTGTGAGCTAGAAGAAAGGGGAAATGAGGAGGGATTAACAGGAATCTAGCAATCAATAGGTGAGACACTGATGTCCAATGAAGGGCTGTATCTCATGCATATTAACAGGCTGAGCAGCAACAGGTTCACTGATTGGACAGGAGGTAAGAAACAGAGACATCGGTTTGGTCTGTATAAATAGAGCTAATTCCCTTCAACAATGCTGGCTTGCGTTTCACTTCCTTGGCTGATAGAATTGTGTGGTGAAATTTTATACAGTAAAAGTGTGCTGAGTAACAGAAGATGTGAACAGCTAGGAAAAGAACCAACAGCAGAGCCTCTTAATGCACTTAGTCACCTGTCTGCCGTCACCCTCCTGTCGACGGTCAGCACTCTGAGCTCCATCCTGCCATCCAAACTCCGGTATCGTATCTGCAGCTGAGCCCACACTTTGCCAGCAGAGAGCAAAGCTGAGAGGACGAGAGACCATCCAGGAATAAGTCACAGAAAAATCACAGTGATGCCTCATGAAAAACACTGAAGAAGACTTAATAGAGTTGTGACACGTTCTTCACCCCTCTGGGAAAATTGTATTGTTGCCTATACCACCTTCCTCTCCGTTTATAGGTATGAGAAAGTCACAACAAATTTCTTGAGCACTGAATGGTGACAGCAGTCTACCAGCCAGGGGCTTCAAACTAGCAACCTTCAGATCACAGGCACACAGTCCAAGCCAGCTCAGCTACACATCAGCCATAGCACAAGAGCACCTAAAATGACAGATCTGCATGACCTGTACAACCAGCTGCTGTTAGGAGGATTCAGGAAGGCACCCCCCTTGCATTTCCTTACCTGCCATCTCTTGCTCGCTTGCTCCAAACTGGAAGGTGATCTCTGTGTCTGAAAACACATTCCCCACCTGCCTGGTGACTATGTGGCCGGCCTCCCTCTCTCCTCTCACAGACCTGGGAAAAGAAGAACAGGGTGAGGTAGAGAGAGGAAGACCTGTATAAGGTCATATAAACCACGGTGCCCGTTTATCCTGTAGGTCAGTGGTGCCCACACGTTTTCGGATATGGAGCTGCTTTTAAAATGACCAGGTCAAAATGATCTACCTACATTAAAAATGTTAAATATATGTGATATATATTATGTATTTCATATTTATATGTACAGTATATATTGGTGAACCTTGCATCACTGCATGAACCCTTACAGCACAATACAATGCAATACATGTATGGTTCCTTACTTGCTCCGACTCCCCCACTCATTGTTTATATCCCTTTTTAGTAGATATAAATTGGAAGGCTATAGCTGGGTCACTTTGCTCGCCAGAGTTTTGCATTAGCTCACAATACATTTGCGTGTCCTGCTGGGTGACGCGTTAGAAGAAAAGGGATCTAAGTAGTTTTTATGGTAACCTAATGTATCAAAGTTTTAATGTCGCGCAATCTACCTGCACTACGTTTGCGATCTACTGGTCAATCATGATCGACGTATTGGGCACCCCTGCTGTAGGCCATTCTATACCTTTTTCCTAATCCTCTCCCCTTCATGAACATATTCATGTCAACCAAATAAAACAATTTCACCATGGGATTAATAAAATTTAATTTATCTACACTTCTGCAAAGTAATCTCATGCATAATAAATCAGACAGTAGAAGGCATGTCTCAAATTAATAATATATCATCGCTGTCTGATGAAAAGATGTAATACAGTCATGTGTTGATTAGTGACAGGGATACAGTCTCAGAAATGTATTAACAAGCAATACCATTGTTGTGCGAACATCATAGAGTGTATTTACACAACCCTAGATGTTATAGCCTGTTACTGAATTAAGTTACAGTAAATGTGTTTTGTAAGTATAAAGTAAATAATGAAACCTAATTGTCATCTAATTGACCAATAAAAACACATTTTATTAAGTCACCAATTTCACTAGTATTTATGTTTATATTATTTAACATCTGTATTCATGATGGTCATTTTCTATGGATTACCTTATATTACAAATTTTAACAACTTAGTATTGATAACTAGATAGCTAGCTGAGATTAGTTTGTATCTTGTTGACACTGACATATTTGCCTCATTGACAACAAGTCCATCTAAAACATTAAACTATTCACTGACAGCAAATATAGGTTTCTATTTGTGGTTCTAAGCATGTCTCACTATGCAGTTTTAGGTTCATTTTGCAAAGCAGCTTCACATAACGATGATGCGTGTAATGCTTTGCTTTGAGAACTAATAAATGTGTGTTGTGTCGTCACATGACCACGTTTTTGGTTTCTTACAGACAGGTTGGAAGCAGCAAGGTGACACTGCAGTGTGTGGCCACCGTTTTCCTCTCCACCACAGACTGAAATGCAGTGCAAAGTCCACTCAGGCTAGCAATTGTGACCTGAGGATGCAAATATGGGTCAAGTCAAGTTAGTTTTGACCAATCTTGATATGAGGAGAACATCTTGCTAGATATGTGCAATTGCATTTGTCTTGCAGCAGAGGGACTTACATTTCCACCCGTCAAGTCAAAGAGTCTTCCCAGTTCATCCAACCGACAGTCTGCCCCCTCTATGGTCAGCACCGACACCATGATCCTAACAGAGCCATTATGTTATAACTTGTACAATTAGAACAAACTCCATCAAATGCCGTTGAATAAATATCTGGTAACACTCTACTTGGGGGGGCACAAATAACATAATTACTCAGTTACTACTCAAGAACTGCATGAAATACATGAACCGTCATGACTGATTAATGTGGAATGATCATGGCGTCATACATAACTAACTCTTATTTACTGGCTAATTAAAACATTAAATAAGAGTGTACCACTACATTATCTGTGCCCCTCAAGTCAGGTGGTACCAAATATGTTATGGTAATTGCATCAATAATCAATGAGTGGTGGCTACCCCTGATTAGCAGCAAACTCTCCCAAGTCCTGGTAGAAGATGGAGGAGGGTACAAGTGAGCGACAGTCTGTCTCGGGAACGTCGAGGTTGCCTAGCCGGGTGTTAGCCTTGCCGTCTGTGCAAATCACCACCTAGCCAAGAGTTACAGCCTGAAGACCTTGTCCTCTTCAGCAACACAGTTCATTACATTTACATCCTCTATACAACATGACATTGATAAAACGTTTGGAAGGTACCAGATAGTGACCAATAAATCTAATTCTGTATACTTACTGATACACAGATAAAGCCACTGGGGTAGCAGGGTAATAAATGATTGATTAGGACATTGGGATTTGGACTAACCTTTGACCCTGGTTGCCGAGAAGCCATCGTAATGGCAGCGAGGGCTGCAGGACCAAGAGCCTTGTCTCCAGTATTTTCCAGGCTCAACGGCAATGAGGACAGCTGTAAAAGTGAATACAGACTGTAGACAAATAGAAAAGGGAAATTATATTAGTCTCATATTCTCTTAAAAAATATTCAATGACATAAAAAGTTAAGCACCCAGATGGAAATTTATTTGAACATGGTGTTGGGTTGTGTGACTGTATCATAATCATTATATCAGATGGACAACAGAGTTTGCAGTATGGACACACTGCTGGTCCCATGTCAGTAGGGTGTGGCACCCTCCCTGGCATGGATACATGAGGTGATACGGTGCGGAAGGGAGTCATACAGCCATTGTATCCTCTTCAGCAGCAAGTCAGCCCACAGCTGTTGTAACTGGCCCTTGAGATCCTGCAGACTGGCACTGGGTCTGGGATGTCTGAGCTGATCCCACATGTTTGACTGGGGAAAGGTCGGGGAACCTGGCTGGCCACAGAAGGAACTCAATGTGACCCAGGCAGTCCACTGGCACACGTGCCATATGTGTGGATGGGTGTTGTCTTGTTGAAAGACTGTATCAGGATGCTGTCTCAGTAGGGGTAAGACATGCAGACCCAGGATGTCACTGACGTAGTTCTGTGCCGTCAGGGTCCCCCAAATCATCAATAATGACCTGAAGTCATAACCTATGGTTCCCCACACCATGATGTTAGGAGTAACGTCAGTGTGCCTCTCCACAACATTGGCAGGATTGCTCCTCTCTCCTCGGCACCAGCATACACACACACGATCATCTGTGGTAATGCAGTACTGAGATTCATCGCTGAACATGGTACGACGCCACTCATCATCAGTCCATGCCTCCCAATTATGGCACCACTACAAACGCAGCTGTCTCTGTGCTGGTGTTAATGGCAGCCTATGCATGGGAGGGTGAACCCATAGTCTGGCAGATGCCAGTCGTCAAGATACGGTGCGAGATGACACAGGGTGTTGTAGAGAGTCCAGTACCTGTGTCCGGATGGCAGACACAGATGTCATGGGGTTCTGTAATGAACCTTCACGATGTGTGTGGGTGCCCTCACGTGCCCATTGGTTCCAACATGGGGTGATTATGACATCTGCATGCCTCATATGCCGGGCAATTGCACTATACAACCACCAGGACTCACGCAAACCCACAATGTGACCCCTATAAAACTCCGTCAAGTGCTGGTAATGCTGTCTAACGCATCTATGAGGCATCCTCTGCGTGCGTCTCTGTGATTAGACGTGCCAGCTCCTTGCAAATCCAATCATTTAAATACCCATCGTTAGTCTGCACAAAATTGCATCCAAATCAGACCATTACTTTTGGGTGACTAACGTTTTTTGTCTCTGAGTATCAGGTCACCCAGTGTTCAAGCAATAACTTTACTGAAACATGAATAAGGTGCTGTTGCGGGCTTGCCCGTCACTGCCTCCTGTTGGGCTGTTTCTGTGTTTTTGTGTTGTAGGGTGGAGCATTGGCACAGGTAGGTAAGCCTCAGTGCCTGCACCCCCTCAGAAGATGGCACCCTAGGCGGCCGCCTACATCCCCTACTGGGTTGAGCAGCACTGCAGTTCAGTAAAATTAATTCCCAGGTCTCCGCACAAGGCTCCTATTGGCCAATGGCCCTAACACGATGAGGGATGGCTGAGTTGCCCATCATCTGACCTCCACCTCTTCTCTCCATACCTGTGGACCTCTCTCTCCAGCCACGTCCTGCTCTCTGCCAGAGGGGGCAGGTCCGGGAAGCTGCACACTGCCTGCTGCAGGAGAGCGCTGTCCATCAGCTGGGCTCCAGAGAGGAACTGGGAGGCGGCCTTGCCGTTTCCGTGTAGGCATACCTGGGTACACACATGTGGGTCCACATGCTATTACACTCAAACACATACTAGTGTTAATGTTAAACAAGCACGGATTGAGCTATTAAGACAAAAGGGTTGAGTAGCGCTTTGTGTAACTACTGACTCATCTGTACCTGGATACACAGATTGTCTTTAAATCTAACATTAAAAATGAGGCAATACCAATACAATCTAGCATCTCAGCAAGCCATTTAAGGCACAGTGAATTCTGCAATAGGACGCCACTTCAGATCCTGTGCATATCCTGCTGGAGCAGAGACCTCTACTAGACATATTACTCAGAGGACATTAGGTACCTGTTTGTTGAATGTGACGAGTCCTACTCTGGTGCTCGGCTCTCTTTCACTTAGGGACTGCAGACATTGCATGACTGCCTGCTGCACACACTAGGAACACCCACACAAACATGTCATCAGCAATAATATAATCCTGAGCATTAGGAATCCAAGTGAGAGTTTGACTGTGTTTGAATCCCACTATTTACAAATGTAAGCACACTGATACCCATACAACTAAAGGCACAAAAAGTACTGCCACCTGAAAGTCCAATTATTTAACATGCCATGGACTTGTATTGTAAACAACATGCTTTGGAAAATTAATATATTGATATTTACATTCTTTTATAACTCTATTGGCCCAAAGAATGGATACAATGAATTGGAAAAACAAGAATAATACACCCAAAATAAGCAAACGCTCACCTGCAGCCGTGATTTGTACGTTACTTGTCCGCCTTCAGTAATCTGAAACAGAATGGAAATATAGAGCAGTTGCAAACAACAAAGACACAAACCACAGACAGAGACAAATAATGAAATGTGTTTAGCAACTGGAGTAGTAAAAAAAAAAAGCATTTCTGTGTCCAAAACACTGACTGTGGTCACCCGTGTGCAATCAAGACAAAAAGTGTACAGGTCTGGTCTCGATTGCTCCGTTCGTGCATTGTTATTGCAGATATTAGGTGGCAGAATTCTCTGAAAAATTATACAACAAAATGCTTAGCTTGCCAACATTAAGCGATCTGCTTCTTTAGCAATAACACTGAAAACATTTGTAATCATTCTATATTTTATTGTATTCACCTTTGTGTTACATAAGCTACAAAATCCAATCCAATACAATCATAGTGTGTTATAAGTACAGCCAGCACCTTTGTCACCTTTTATTCTTCTATTCTATATCTCTTCCATGTTATCACCAAGTACCGGTAGTCAACCTGCATTTCATTAGATTTTTTTTCAATTCAATTTATTTTTATATAGCGCCTTTCACAACAGAGTTGTCCCAAGACACTTTACATGGGTGTGTTGGGATACATTACCATGGGTGTGTTTTTCTCAAAGGGTCTTTCCAGGCATCTCATGTTCGTCAATCATTTGCTAATCAGCACTTGCACAAGTAATTTTATAAAGGGGATAATTAAAAGGTTTCATACACTCTTCGTTGTGGGCATTTCAAGTTTAAGGTAAACAGAAATATCTGTTCCATGATTATCAGATTTTGGTAACACTTTAGTTGAGGGGCCACAAATCATGTTAGTACCTCATTGACTACTGAAGTACTAATCTTGAACATGAATTAGTTAATGATTAACTAATGAAGTAACTACTGAAGTTCCTGCAAAGACTACATGAATCGTCATGATTGATTAATGATGAAGTAACGCATAGTTAATGGTTAATTAATGCATTTACTAAGCATGTATTACTGCATTATTTGTGGCCCCTCACCTAAAGTGTTACCCAGATTTTAGTAACATGCAATGGGCACCAAGCACCCGTGGAATTAATTTATTTATCTAATTCATCATCTTATCTGTGCAATTTGTCCTAAGGGATTTGAGTTTGTCAAAAAGCTTAAGGAGAAAGAAAGAAGAGAGAGAACATAAATGAATAAATGATAGGGCAGTGTTTCCCAACCGGGGTCCCCCAGACAGTCCTCTCAAGAAGCTGGGAGGGAGGACCCGGTTCAGGAACACTGGAATAGAGTACCTCTCCTAGAAAATGTACATACCAAACACTTTTTAAAGCATGTTATAAATAAAAAGGCATTTCCAGAATCCAGTTAACTTTATTTTCCAAAAAATGCTGGCTGACGTAAAACTGTAAGCCTTGGGTCATGGGAGAATCCCGAGACACAAAATATTAATTTCAAAACCCTCGTTTTTGGTTTTTTAAAGCCTTTTACTTGTAGGTTTTTGGCAATAATTCAATAGTGCATATACCTTCCGTAAATTACTCCACAATGACTTGTGCAATGAGCATTGTGAGATTTAAGTCCAAGTCCAACTGAAGTTTGTTTGAAAAGAAAGTTAGCATTTGAAGTGGGAAAGTGATCATTGAAAGAGACAGTCAAACAAGAAATAATTATTTAATTACTAAATTCCATCAATCTATCCAGCTTCCAGCCACTTATGCTGGTAACAAACTAATAAATTACTCTTGCTTCAAAAAGCCACTATTACTATTGCGTCATCAAATAATAAAAGGATTTTTAAAAGTCTTACATATAAAAAATACTATGTGCCCTCACTTTCAAATATCGAACATTTAAAATGTAGCTGCATTGTGTAACATCAGAATTTGATTAATTATTTCTTATAATTGTTAGCAGAAACACATTTCTCTCATTATTCCAGCATCAACTCAGCATTTGTATTTTTGAAAAGGTTAAACTGAGTTGGCTCTAGCCTGGTGGCATGCACCGTATGCATATGAGTGTTTATATACTAATTAGTCTACTCAGAGGTATCTGCATTGCATTCTGGGATACGATATTCACAGCCCATTAATACAGAGTAGACAGATATAAGCAACATAGGCTGCAACATACCTGTGACATAACATTCATTGACCCTGAGATATCGATACAGA
Organism: Petrocephalus zakoni; assembly: GCA_026774425.1. Taxonomy (NCBI): domain Eukaryota; kingdom Metazoa; phylum Chordata; class Actinopteri; order Osteoglossiformes; family Mormyridae; genus Petrocephalus; species Petrocephalus zakoni. The sequence continues at coordinate 2,655 of JAODKN010016216.1, read as the reverse complement.
AAATGAGTAGCGGATCAGTTTGAGGCTTCGGCTCAGGGGTCAAGGGAAATAGAAAATCTTCACATTCCACTGTAGCACAATAGCCTTGAGACGATTTCCATGACTGGCAGAAATAACAGCATTCTACCTAGATAAACAGAAGCAAAAAAGGCTTAGAAATGTTACTATTTGTTGCAGTTTAATTTATATTTCAATTTGCATTCCTGTACAATTGGCAAAATGCCTATCTTGTCAGTGGCAGCATGCAGAAAGCATTCATATAATGACTTGAGTAAATGATTTATTATCCATTGTGATTACTGTGACAGCTGCTTTGTGTTACTCTGCACTCATTCCCATTGTACCGGCGTGACTGTTATAATGTATGCAAATTACCATATTGTCATAAAGGGACTCCTTTGCTGACCCACACTGTGAGCAGGCTGTAGGCTCGTACTCTATTGTGTTCACTGTGATTGGACAGACAAAGACGGAGTCACCTTCCTATTGGACACAGGCCGTGCCGTTATATCAATGATACATTTCTTCTAACAAAAACCAGCAGAAAACATCAAAGGGGTTTAATGTAGGGACAAATGAGGACGCCGAAGAAGAACACGATGATCACGACGATGCACTTCTCACCATTTTTTTCAGTCACTAATTTCCCCACTGCGACTAGAATCACATTTGGGTTCCCTGGCAAAGGCTGCTTGTCCAACAGAGCTGCACAGTTGATTGTTATTAGACAGACAGCTATTAGAATCACAGCCAGATGCATTAATAACGCTGAGTATCAGACAAAGAAATGACTGACTGTCTCATTAACATTATGGGCAGTCCAAAGACCAGCAAACAGCACAATGATAAAGAAAGTAGCCTTTGAAATTGCTTATTAATAATTCTGCATATGTGGCTCCATTTGGTGTCTGAAATACTGACTGTGTGACAGTGAAACAGGCAAACTCACCTTCAGATAGGCTGTCTGGGAAATGTGGTGACGGCAGAGGGTTAGGAGAAGCAGCGCGAGAAGTGTATTCTTTACTGAGAGCCTCGTATTCCGGATGACTATTCAGGGGCAATGGGTCTGAAGATTGTGGGGGCACAAGAGCTGCAATTATAGAGGAAAAAAATATGAACTTTCATTAAAAATTGTTAGCACTATGGGAGAGAGTTAAATCCTGATAGCTGTTTTGTTCAGGCAAATTGCTGGTTCACTCTTATAATGTGTAAAGTAAAGGTGACTAATTGTCATTGTTGATATACTGCAGCACTCAACAATGAAATGTGTCCTCTGGATTTAACCCATGTGACATAGCAGGGGGCAGCCACTTCAGCACACGGGGAGCTGTACTTGGGCATGGTACTTTGCTCAGGGTACCTCAGCAGGATTTACAGGTCAGGGACTCAAACCAGCAACCTTTCAATCACCCAGTCCCATCCCTAACCATTATACCACCATGGTCGAAAAGATCTTTTGTTCAGCTCTACCTTTGTTAAAAAGTCTTCCCTGCCTATTACAGCAATTTGAGCTTGACTGTGGCTTTTCAAAAACTCAGCTCACCCAACAACAATGGCACTGATGCATTAAGTCAGGAACAATAAACTTCCTGCTTCACCAAAAAGCCAAAAAGCAGTTACCTGGCTTCTCCGATTGCCTCGGTTCAGCCCCAGCGTCCCCTGGTGTTTGGAGAAAGGAGGAGCAGTCAGGGTCGACAGACTCTGACTCACTCTTATCTCCCTCCTTGCAGAACCTGGATTGGGCAAAAAAAAAATTGGGCGGAGACAGGCGCCCTAGCTGCAGTTTTTTTGGTGGAAGGCGAAGAACTGTAAGAAATAACATAGAAAGCATGAGTATGCAGTTTGGTACTGTGGCACCAAGCCCCGAGAGCTCCCCACCTGCCCGATGCTCACCGTTCTTTCGTTCTACATGAGCCCTGGTCCTTTGGCCATCATTGGTATTTCTCGGCCGGACCTCCGGGCTTTTTGGAGGGGGAGGAGGGGGATGAGCGGGCGGGGTGGGCGAATGGGACCGGGCTTTATGTATGGGCGGGAGCAGGGCTGCATGTGTCGGCAAGGGACATGAGGGGAGGGCAGACCAGATACAATCAGCATTCAATATACATATACAACAGGCACAGAATATCAAAGCTCAAATAATATGTGAAGTAATGATATGGTGAGTCATAAGTGTAGGATCACACACACACATCACATACAGTACAGGCACCCAGATAATGGGTTTTATGGCCCGGAGCTTGGTATAACATGGTACCCCCTTTAGCAGCCTCTGGGGGTACTGGAGGTAATGCTCCAGTAACTACAGATAAGAGGATAGGACAAAAGAGACCAGTTTTCCACAAACACACACACAATCACCTGAAGAATAAAGAGTTTCTAAGTTTCCCAATACATGCCATATATTTGTATTTGCATCTATGTTCTTTTTTTATTTGGCATCAGTATTTAAATGTTTGATGTGTATGTGTATTTAGAAAATCATAGTATTAGTCTTATAAATGTCTCAGAATTCCGGTAACACTTTACTTGAGGGGCCACAAATCATAGTAGTACCTCATTGACGACTGAAGTACTAATCATGAACATGAATTAGTTCATGATTAACTAATGAACTAACTAATGAAGTTCCTGCAAAGAATACATGAATCGTCATCA
>JAODKN010016215.1:0-13247 GCA_026774425.1 Petrocephalus zakoni | reverse complement strand
GTGTATGCAGGTTTTCGGGATAACCTTTAGATCAGCTGTTCGAACCCAGGTGTGAGGACTCTTTGGCCAATCAGTCCCCTAATTAGTGATCTAATTAGGGAGTTTCAGTGAAAACCCGCATACACACCGGCCCTTTGCGGATAAGATTGGGCAGCCCTGTGCTAAACCATCTAGCATGACAATGACTTGCAATATATAATATGTCAAAATGTCAAAAAATTAAAACCCTTTTCTATCTCAGCCATGTGGGCCATTGGTTAGCACTGTTACCTCACACCTATGGGACCAGGGTTCAATTCTTTTCCATGGCTTCGAGTATGTGGAGTTTCCCCTCATAGTGTGGGTGTGTCCTGCAATTAGGTTGGTGCACCATCCTGGGCGATACCTGTATGATACCTCTGTGATTGGCTCTGGCCCACCCTGGCCCCCGTCTAGAACCGCCAATGGGTACAGAACATGGAGGATTATTATTGTTTTTTTTTAAAGCATCTGCTGTAATGGGTTGGTACCCATTGCAGCAGGGGTGCATGGGTTTTAATGCATGGGTTGGAAGATTTCAGTTTATTCAACAGGTTGTGGCTAATGTCTGATGAGGTGGCATGTCTATCTCAACTTGAATATGCTTAAAACCCATGTGCAGAGCATGTATATGAAATCACTGACCTCTAGTGGCGTTTTGGTGAATTCTAGAGAGGCTGGGCCACTGTCTCTACAGCCATGTTCTTCAGTTTAGGAAGGTGGCTTACTGCTTGTTTCGGAAGGCACTTCTCTGGGTATTATTACAACACTCATTGTCATAGCTTAAAGCACAATTTCCCAATCCAGTCCTCAGGGACCCACAGACGGCACCTGTTTTTTGGGAGCTGAGCAGGAGCAAAAATTCAAATAAATTCCAAAGTTTTCGAATGACCCGTTTTGATTTTCTTTAAGACATTTTATCCAGAGGATCTTTGGGCTCAGTGGTAATGCAACTACACTGTATGTGAACCAGTGTTCTTTGGATCACAGGCCCAGAGGTCTAACGCACACATCACCCCGAGGAAGGCATCTTATACTGTAATGTCATTGTGGTACATCACACATTACATAGAGTGACTGGATGGGGAGGGTCACGACAGGTCCTCTCCATGTTTTTGATGGGTTTACTCCGAAAGTCCAGTGACTGCGCTGGCCTGTAATTTGCCCCCCATGATTGTATGTGTACTGCAGGCCCGACCATTGCTTCTAGTCTTTCTATCTCCTAACACACACACAGTGCATTATGCAGCGCAACACACACTGCTTTATACAGTTCATTATAGAGTGCATTATACTGTGTGTTATACAGTGCATGATAGTTGGGAGGTCGCCTCCTGGCCTCCTCCCTTTCATTAAACATCTACACCCTTCCCATTTCTCTGACAGGCACGCGGTGTTACACTGCACAGAAACATGTACTGTGGGGTCGTATGCTGAAAATGAAACCTGCAGTATTGCACAACTTCTCCAACAAGCAGCTCGCTGGTGTCAGTGTCATTAGGCCTTTTTTAGAATTTCTCGAATGGTTTCTTTTTGAAGATCCCATCTTGCTGTCCTTTGGGACATAAACAGTCATACTGAATATCCATCTGAAAGTGAAACTCTCATCTTATCTCATGGCCCTGGTGCATTTAGGGGGGGTTAAGGGCCTTGTTCGAAGCCCAGCGGAGATGTGATGAATCTGCCGAGGTTGATGCATAAGCTGGCAACTTTACGAGGCCAGCATGAGATGTTTCCTACAAGCTTTGGGAAGTTAAAAGCTGGGCAAAGTGTGAATGAAGAAGGAGCTTCAGCTTTGGTGGGAAACTCTTGCTCTACTCTCCTCCCTTCTGTGTTGCGGTGGGACCACAGACAAATTGCAACTTGTAGAAGGAATTCGGCTAGGAGGGAAATGCCTTGAGGGGAAACAATATATAAAATTATGCATGATTGTGGACAGCAGAACCTGCGTAATGCGACGGTACATTGCTGCACTGCTGGGACTGTGAACAGACTGTGAATGCTTTAAAGAAATGTGCAAATTGTATCCAAGGCCTGCTCATTTCTAAATTCCGTTTCGCTCTGGTTTGTGGTTGGTCTTCAATTTCCCTGAATGCCGGCAGCAGATTATTTTTCACCACTTCCTGCAGCCCCACACTGTACCTAACACATGTGAGGATTTCCCTTTCATACTGCTCTCATTATGCAGAATTACTTTCCGTATTTGTTGCTGTACTCTACCACAGCCTTGTTTCATGTCAGTGACATGTGAATGGTAGTGATGACCAGCGCCACCTCTGTCTTTTCAGAGGCAAAGCTTTGGGGTTGCATCCTTCATAGGATGCTCTTGGCTTTGCCTTTGCAGGCCGCGTCCTTCTAAAAACCCATGCAATGAATCTTGGGATAGGTTCCAGGTTGGCTGGCTGGCGTGAGATTTTCAATTTGAGACAAGCAAAGTACCCTCAGCGCTTTTCATGTAGCAAATTTTCCAACAAAACACGCATTTCTAGGCTGCATTGTAGGAACCTTTGAAATGGGACAGCCTTGGTGCACCAATGTGACACATTCAGTCTTCGAATGCAGCCTTGGAGGACTGCAACCCCTGATTTGGGACACACTTCACATAGACTATTCCATGGGAAATTATTACGTGACCTCAAACTTTTGAACCATAGTGTAGGGTGTAGGTGTCTGCCAAGTGTGCCAAATTCAGAGGAAGCGCCAACTTTCATTTTTGCCTCCAACGCCATATTGGCCAGGACTGGCCTTGGTTAAAGGTTAAACTAGACTGATGAGTTCTAGAAGAAAGTTCTCGGTTTCTGCATCTTCAGTGGAACCCACAACTGCAATGAATCCAACTGCTGAAGCTCCAGATACTGAACTAACCCAAAAAAGGCCAGTTTCATTGCACAATCATATTCCGTTGTGCCATCATTATTTCAAAAGGGATTTCTAATGATCAAATTTGCCTTTTAAAATGATAAACGTAGATTAACACAACGTGCCACTAAAACACATCTCTGATGGTTGGCAGTGCATTGATAGTGGGCCTCTGTACACCAATGTACATATTACACTAAAATGAGCTACAATAGCCATTAACAACACTAACAATGTCTACACTGTATTTCTGATCTATTTATTTTCAGGAAAAAAAGGAAAATTGTAAGTGACCCCAAACTTTTCAACGGTACTGTATGTTGCCAGTAGGATTGACCAGCCCTGCCTTTGTCTTCAGTGTTTTCATCAAGGAACATTGTTATCACAAGTGCAGAAGCTCTAAAATGCAGATCAAATATTAGGTGTGATGTTATCAAGCCAGCCTAATTAGGTTACGTTTTACTAGATGTAAGGGGTGTTTAGTAACTGAATTCATGTTTTGTTTAGCAGTCAAATTCATTTCAAACTTCTGCAGAAAACTACACTTGGTTTTATGGCTCACTGACCAAACCCCTCCAGCCTCTTCCTCCACCCCCAGTCTGAGTATTAATATTTTCTGCAGCGATTCTCGATGGAAAATAATATTATGATACCAGAATGTTTCTGTTCCTGGCATGAAACTGTCTGTGCCTTTTGGACTGCATAACGTAAGAGATATAAAGTATGTGCCCCATCAGATGTATTTCTCCAACCACTTATCTACTGTGGCAATCTGGAGGATACAATTTAACTAGCAACGCGCCAGTCAAATGCTGATGCAATTCAGGTGTAAGACTATCTGTGTGCTTACCATGCAGCCGTATGCTGTCTTTGCATATGCCCATACGTGATTAAAGCAAATAGTATTTTTCTGTACATGTGATGAGCGCACACACATATCATTGGGTGGTATATCTGCAATAGCCAGAGAAACAGAAGACATTCATTAACTTGTTTTTGAGGAGGAGGTGTGAACTATTCCGGTGGAGCAACCTGACCTGATAGCCAGATAGCCCCCGGACAGCAAACAATGTCGATACAGGTTACTTTTCAGCTGCATAATGGGTCATTGTTATGTTGCAATTTCAATAGTTTTGTATAGTTCAAGCATGTAATTAGCGCTTTGCGTTTGTCTGGTTCAAGAATTGTAATTAGCACTTAGCATTTTTTCGGTCCACACAGTAGCCCAGTGGGTAGCATTGTGACTTGACACCTCTAGGGTTGGTGATTGGATCTTTGCCTTTGGTAAAGTGGGTATGAAGTCTGTTCATTCCGTATCTCCTGCCTTGTCTCACATGCCTGCAGCCTCCAAGCTTGCAGTAGCATTATGGTGCAGTGGTTTGACCTGTCGCTTCCCGTCACTGAGTCTCTGCAATGGCTTTTGCATTGCGTGTTGTCATGGGTAGTGTGAGCAAGGTACTGCTCCCTGGTTGTTAAATTAGCTGCCCGTTGCTATGTCACATATGGGTGAAACACAGAGAACACATTTTGTTGCAGTGTGTTAACAATGACAATTAATCACCTTCACTTTAACTGATGATAAGAATATATAAGTATAAGAATAACTTTATACTGTAAGTGTATATGTGCAATTTATTTATGTTTGATTTCCGTAATTTATTTTTATTTGTATACTATTTTTTCTAGCCTTTGTAATTTATTGCTATATTTTACTCATTTAAATATCTTTAAAAATGCTGGTTGCCCTTTTTCGTTGGGGTTTGTGTTCACCCTGGGCGCATACAAGCTAGAATCGCCCCTGCGAGTTAGTGTGACGGGTGGCCGTCCCCTGAGTTGTTCCCTGTCTCGCACCCGTAGCCTCCGGGGCAGGTTCTGGATGCCCCTGCCACCCTGAACGGGGTAAGTGCTTGCAGAAAATGGACGGATGGACATGTCTTATAAGTTATATAAATGTCCATTGAGATATTCTGGGAAAAAACCCTGTTATGGCCTGTGGTGTTTTCAAAACCGAAGCACGGCCAGTTAAGGGTTCAGTGGTCATTAAAAGCAACGTACTATGGAAAGGCAGCTCAGGATCATTAATAACCTTAGCTGAGGCTAATAACCGCCCCCCCCTCCGCCTTACAGCACCCTCATACAGCCAGCTCATTATCATAAGCGCGCCCTCATTCCTAACTCTTCCCATTTGCCCACTGTGTGCACTTTAGCCTGATGTCTTGTTATATATTTGTCTTAGCTTTGCTTCTTTCATGCCAATACAGCAGCTGATTTTTCTTTTTGCAGTTGCCATGGCTACCATGCTATGGTGAGCTGAGTGAAATAGATTAAGTGAACAGGAGGATTTTTGTTGTACAGGGACTTCAGTGGTTTAAATTTTTTTTACTAGTGATATTTTGTAAATTGCTGCTTTAGTCACTTCCCGGTCATTTTTGTGCAAAGGGTTTCTGTGCTGTTTATCAAATCGATGCTGGACCTGTAAAGAACTGCGCTAATGGTTTCCGAATAGCGCACGGAATTCATTTCAGAATTCATGTCAGTTTGTACATTAACGCAACTGCCATTTAGAATGATTGCTAAAAAAGACTAGCTGATGCATGTTATATAATAAAAAGGGGGCACATTTGCAATGGAAGGGGAATTCATAGGGATTTTGGTCCCTGTGTTTTTACTTTCTCAGGAAATCTCCTTCTTTGGTTCTTTGTTCCTTGAACAGTAGCAAACTGAAGAAGAATTCCTCTATATGAATTAAGCTTAATGCTTGAGCTTTCTGACACGACAGAGAGACATGTTCCTTTCATTAATCTGCATTAAAATAGCTTAGATAAACTGTGCACTATCACGGTGCCAGTACATGTATGCTTATGCCATACAACAGTATTTGCACAGTCTTCTTGAGAGATATGCTGTATAGTACATGACCTGCGATGGAAATGAGTTTACATATACTGAAATCTTCATTCTTAGCAGCTTGCGCATTGGCTATATACCTCATATTTTATTTTATCAGAATACTCATGGGGGGGGGGTTAAACCTGGGAGCGGCTGCATCCTGTGATCTAATGATGTATCCTTGATATTTGGGGTGGAGCAACAGAGCAACATCCATGGATTTTTACCGTCCTTGGGTTCTTAGTATTGAAAGTGGTCTTCCGCAATGGAAGATGACAAAACAGGTACACAAGAACTCAAGTACAGTCAAATATGCATATTGAGAAAAATCCTTGATGTCTGGGCACCCCTTGATGAACTGCCAGCCTGTTTTGAGCCCTGGGCTTCCTAGGAGAGGCCCATTTGGACCACGAATTAGAGAAGTGTTTATTGAAATTGTCTGGATGCAAAATGATTATGTTTAATGTGATTACTTCAAGATTGCCCTTTGGTTAAGGGGCAGTGCTAGCCAGTTATAGTCATAGAAGAAGAACTACATTTGAGGATTATTCAGTCTGACAGTTTGTTGCCTGTAACTACTAGTAAGTTCATCAAATGGAACCCATCTCAGATAAGACAATGTCTCAGGATGTAACCTAGTTTAATTAAGGGTCACATTATTTGAACAAACTTCTGGATATTTCATTAATTTATACATTTTTTCTGCAAGCGTACATGAGATATTGCATGACAGAAGATGAAGGTGTAACAGAAAGCATTAGTGATTGTCCACTTATTATGTCTCACTAGATTATGTTAGGCTGAAGGTGGGCTTGCCTAAGCAAGAAAGTCCCCGAAAAACATAGCTTCAAGCAAGATATGAGATCCAGTCCGAATTCCTCCATTAACGCACCAGCTGAACCTGGAGACTTTGCATCATCAGCTTCGCCTGGCTAATACGGGGTGCTAGGATACTCCCTGCTGTTAAGTGTTTTTGATTTAAAAGAACAATAATAAATTACTTAATTTAAGCATAGTGTGTGTTTATAATACACAATAACATGTAATATATAAAATATAAATGATTATGGTTATGGGGACATTAGATTGTTAATTTGTTCATCCCCTCTCAGTATCTCTTCTGGGGCACTAGAAAAATCAGGCTATGTATTATGAAAACGGCTGCACGATATGGAGAAAAAATCATATTGTGATTGTTGTAGACAATATTGCGATTTGTGATTGCAATATACACTATATTGCCAGAAGTACAGGGACACCCCTCCAAATCAATGAATTAAGGTCTTCCATGGCCAAGGGTGTATAAAACCCAGACTGGCATGCACAGAGCTCTGAGCTCAACCTAGATGAATTAGAGTGGAGACTGCAAGCCGGACAATGTCATCCAACATCAGTGCCTGACCTCACATATGCTCTCCTGGAAGAATGGTCAAAACTTCCCAGAACAGTTGAAGCTGCTATAGCTGTGAAGGGTGGGCCAACTCCATATTAAACTTATGTATTAAGAATGGGACGTCATTAAAGTTCATGTGTGTGTAAAGGCATGCGTCCCAATACTTTTGGCAATATAGTGTAGTAAACATAGTACTATGAGCCTACCGTTTTGGTTAAGATAAGATAAGATAATCTTTTATTAGTCCCACAAGTGGGAAATTGAATCGTTACGGCAGTACAGATAAGAGCAGCAGAGACAATCACACTTACATGAGGGGAGAGAGGAGGCGAATAAAAAAAAACTGCCCCCAGACTGTACTCCAGTGGGGAGCACCATGTGGGGTCAGAAAAAAAAACACCTCAGCAACATAAACACATACAACACAATACTTGCAACAGGAGAGGGAAATGGGGTGGGGGGGTGGAGATAGTCCAGCATAGATAGACAGCCATCGTTCCTGCAGCCATAGGGGCGCTGGTCACAGACCCGCCTATTCACGCTGAGGGTGCGAAGCAAGGCTTGGGATGGGGGGGTAGGGGGTGGGAGAATGCAAGAGAGTCCCACTGCCTTGTTCTTCTGGGGGAGTTGTTAGCTCAGCAGTGACCTTGGCCGAGGCCAGTGCTGATTAGGGGGCAGCCGAAGGCAGATAGAATAGGGTTGTTTTCAGGTGAGAAGCTGTAATTTTCCAGCTCCTCTAATGTCCACGCTGGTCTCCACCATCCAATCCTTGCAAAGCCGTGAGCTTCTCCTTGATGTTATCCACTTCGCGATCAATAGTCTCTGTGATGTTATCCAATTTGTGATCCAATCTGCGATCTATAGCCACAGTCTGAGTGCCCACAGCTCTGCCATCCCGGCCAGCCTGGTGGGGCTTTGAGCGGCTGTCACCGTTTTCCTCAATTTCTGATAATCCAGGGCAATGCCTAATCCAATCAGCATCATACCTGTAATCATGGTTCCGAATAGGTAGATATCTTCGATGTCCTCCACGGAAAGAGCTGCCAGACACACGACCCTCCACTTCTCCCATCCGTCCATCGCGTAGCCAGCCGCGTACATTCCTGCAGGACATTCAGGGCCATGAGGAAATGCAATTGCACAAGAGTGTCGTGACATAATGAAAAGCAAAACCATCCCAGCAAACCATTTTCGGTTCCCAGATTACTTACGCGAACGTTCCGCTAACGTAATTCAGGAAGGTTTTCTTAACGTTCCCGGAATGTTCGTTTTTGAGAAACTGTACGGTTCGTGGGACGTTCTCCAAACGTTCATAGTACATTCACCAAAGTTCGCGGTAATTATATAAAATGTATATTAAAATGTGGCATCGCCTAGTTTTTTTCGTATTATTCTTATCTATATCTGTTACGCTCAGCCCCGCCCTTCGTGTTTTTCCCCTGTTTTGCCCTCAGGCGGGGCTTGATTCGCCACACCTGACCCTTGTTGTTTGCCTCATGTGCATTTCTCCACTTGTTTCCTTTGATCAGCTGCCTCTTGTTTGCCCCTTAATATGCTGCCCTATTTTAGTGAGTCCGTGTCCTGTGCCCCTTGTCCAGTATTATCGATGTCTTGTCCGATCGCTATCGCGCTTTCACCCGTGTTCCCCCATGTATTCGTGTATTCGTTAATAAACGCCCTTTTGAAGGGCTTAACCTTGCAGCCTGCTGCCATGGTTCGTTCATCCCGCCGAAAGCGTGACAATATCTTACAGGGTTTTCTCTAAGAGCTGCAGTTACTGCATATGCAATGTCTCTTTCATGGTCTGCCCTGCTCTACTGCCAGTACAGCAACCACATATTATTCAAAGTACGGTCTGTGTAACGTTTATCAGTTCAATTTTCCAAGCATAGACGGACATTTGGAGTTCAAATATCCAAAGTTGGCATTATGAAATTACTGCTCCTGGAGTCAAATAATTCAATATTGGAGTGATTCTCTCCCCTGTTCCCGACGAGGATTGGTAAGACACCGAACCAGCCTACCACAATTACCAAAAGTCCCAAATAATCCCAAAAATATACAAATGTAAAACAACTTTTTTTTCTTATCAGAACTATATAACTAAATATGAGAAACAGAAATTAAACATTTCACTTAGCTTGTTCTAATATATTTTTTATTATTAACATGATAATACATTTTCAGTGGTCATGTATCACTAAATGTAAGTGCAGAAAATATCATGTTGAAGCTCATTGCTCCTAGTTAATCAGAATTTCGTGGTATTACATGTAATACTCTCAGAAGTCTTGTCAGGTTAGCCTAGCTAGCTGAATTTTACATGAAATCTTCTCAGAAATCATTTCATATAATACAGACATTTTATAAAACATTTACCTTCACCCGTCTCTACGCCGTCTTTTTCGGCGTCCTTAAAATCTGTCGGTTACGCGCAGAAACACGCGTGTTAATTCTGTATCAGTCAGGGACCAATTGATTAAATCGATTATAATCTGATGGAATGCCATGGATGTGCTCTCGTTTAATGGAGTTCATCGAGTACAAATTGGAGACAATTGACTTAATGGGCAGTCAAACAGAATGCATTTCACAGACGTTTTGGATAGAAACGGAAAAGCGGAACTGACACATCGGTCGGGCTGATATAAACAAAAACATTATACGAACCAAATGTAATCACTGTCCAATCACAGCTGTCTGGGAAGCGGGGAGTGTGGTCACGGAAAAAGGGCTGGGATGATCGCGCTAGATCTATTTGATGAGATGACAGCCACAGGCTCAGGCTCCAGCAGGTACAAAGTGACACTTTCCCACCTAAATGGAGACTGATTGGTTATCTCTTCATTATGGGCGTAGATAATGATCAGACTGCACACAAACAGAGAATAGGTTATCAGGTTTTGCGATTAATCGTGTAGCACTAATTACGAACTTTGTGCGATGCGCCCACCTTATATTGTAAATCGCCTTTGCCTCTACTGCGGCGAACCCCAGCATCAGGTCCAGGACTGCCCCCGCGCGACGCCGACATCCGACCGAAGCTCTCAAGGTAGGTCTGTCGGCTTTCTTGAACATATCACAGACCCAGGTAACATTGCCAGTTATGCTCACTTACGGAAGCAAATAAACCTCAGTTAAAGCCTTGTTAGATTCCGGAGCCGCGGGGAATTTTATAGATCGCTCCTTCGCTTGTAATCTAGGGCTCCCACTGGAAACCTTACTGTCTCCGTTAGCCTTGCTGGGGGTGGATGGGATCCCTCTGACGTTGGGGAAAATCACCCACCGCACCGTTCTGGTAACATTACAAGTAGGAGTCCTACACTGCGAACAGACACCGTTCTTTGTTTTCACCTCTACACGCAATCCGATCATCCTTAGGCACCCTTGGTTACGGGACCATAATCCGCAAATAGACTGGCGCTCAGGTGAACTGCTGTCATGGTCTTCTACCTGTTTATCCGATGCATGGCTTTACCTTGCAAAGGGTCGTCGATCGAAAGCCCGGAACCGGAGGAGTTGACTGTCATTCCTGCGGAGTATCATGCTTATCTTGATGTATTTAGTAAAGCCCAGTGTTTCCGACGCCCTCTGGACCTGTGATTGTGCCATCGATTTGCTGGAGGGGGTGCATCTTCCCAAACGCCGCTTGTTTTCTCCCTCTCTCTCATCAAAAAGGCGATGGAAGCGTACGTCGCTGAAGACATAATCCGCCCGTCCATTTCACCCGTCACTTCAGGGTTTTTCTTCGTCAAGAAAAAAGACGGAGGGTTGCGCCCGTGTGTGGATTATCGTGGTTTGAACGCGGTTACCGTAAAGCGCCGAGAACCCTTACCACATTCCATTAGCCCTGGAAAAACTGTGCGAAGCAACGGAGTTTATAAAGCTTGATCTCCGCAGTGCCTATAATCTTATTCGGATCCGGGAAGGGGATGAATGGAAAATGTCTTTTATCACCCATCGGGGTCAATATGAATATTTAGTCATGCCTTATGGATTAGCTAACAGCCCCTCGATCTTCCAGTCCTTTATGAATGAGGTCCTATCTGATTTGTTGTACTGTTGTGTAATAGTATATATTGATGATATTCTTATTTACTCCACCTTTCCTGAGCAGCACATCCATCACGTCCGCAAGGTCCTCCAGAGACTCCGTGATCATCACCTGCACATGAAAGAGGAAAAATGTGAGTTCCACTGCAAAAAGGTAAAGTTCCTGGGTTATGTCATCCAACCAGGATCGGTGACCATAGACGACGAGAAAGTCAGAGCGGTCCAGGAGAGGCCCCTTCCCCGTACGGTTAAGGAATTGCAACGATTCTTGGGGTTTTCTAACTTCTACCGCCGTTTCATCAGGGGCTTCAGTCAAGTAGCCGCGCCCCTCACTTTGCTCATCCGGGGGAAACGTCAAGCTCTTCAGCTGACACCCGAAGCCACAGCCGCTTTTCGACGCCTTCAAGCGGCCTTCTGCTCGGCTCCAGCCCTTCGCCAACCCAATCCGGAACTCCCTTTTGAGGTGGAGGTGGATGCTTCAGACGTTGCAGTAGGTGCTGTACTGCTTCAACAAGATCCAACCACAGAGAAACGGCATCCTTGTTCATATTACTCCAAGAAGCTGACCCCTGCTGAACGAAATTACGATGTGGGAAACCGTGAATTATTGGCTATCAAGATGGCCCTGGAAGAGTGGCGACATTAGCTCAAAGGAGCCAAACACCCTTTTGTGGTCTATACTTACAAACGCAACCTGGTATACCTCCAAAACGTGAAACAATTAAATGCTTATCAAGCAAGGTGGTCGTTGTTTTTTACCCGTTTTGATTTCAGGGTTTTGTATCTACCAGGGGCTAAGAACCAGCGGGCAGATGCCCTCTCTCGTCAGTGGCACCCGGTGGAGGTAGAGACCAGACCAGGACCAGTCCTTCCTTCATCCTGTTTTACAGGACAAGTGATCTGGGATCTAGACCAAATCATATTAGCAGCAAACCGGTTACATCCACCACTGTCCACTTGTGTGGCAGGTAAGACCTACGTTCCCCCGCGCAGCCACAATGCAGTGGGTGCATACCTCTTGCGGCACCGGACACCCAAACTCCTGTCCCAAAGATCCTGGTGGCCTGGATGGCAGACAGCAGTCGGGGAATATGTCTCCTCTTGTCCCGACTGTGCTCAGCTGAAGTTTTGTAACATGCCCCCTGCAGGACTTCTTCAGCCCCTCCCAGTACCATCCCGTCCATGGTCGCATATCGCCATGGACTTCATAACTGACCTCCCGGTTTCCCAGGGTAACACAGTCATTTTTACCATCGTCGACAGGTTCTCCAACATGTGCCACCTAGTTCCTCTTCCCAAACTCCCATCGGCTAATGAAGTGGCCGGTCTCTTTCTTACCTGGGTATTTCGGCTGTATGGAGTTCCTGAAGAGATGGTCTCCGACCGTGGTCCACAGTTCGCCTCCTGTGTGTTCCGTGCCTTCTGCCAGAAGCTTGGCATAGCCCTCAACCTAACGTCTGGCTATCATCCCCAGTCAAATGGCAAAGTGGAGTGCACTAACCAGGAGGTCTCGAAAACATTGTGTAAGCTGTGCAAAGATCGGCCCCGTTGACTGGGCCCATCATCTCCCCTAGGTAGAGTATGCCCTCAATGGCAAAGAGAGCCCGATAACTCACCTTTCTTCCTTTCACTGTGTGTTAGGATTCCAACCACCTCTCTTCCCCTGGGACGCACCGCCCAGTGATGTTCCCTCAATGGAATAATGGTTCCCAGAGGGGCGGGAAACGAGCAATAGCCGGGTATTGGCTTCCCGCCCCTCCAGCAGTATGTAAAGTAGCAGGTTACCTAATGGTGCGTTCCAGTTATCTCAGAGGTCGGAACTCGTAACTGGGAATGACGTCACGCACGAGTTCACCGCGTTCCAGTACAACAAGTCGTAAAATCAATTAGCAATGCCGGGGACTACAAGTACCTTAAATCTGACAAACCACCCTAGCAACATAATATGGCATGTTGGCCAGTTTAATGAGCCACAAAAGACGCGAGCGCTAATAAAACTACAACAACTCCTGTTGATTAAAGGGCGCATCCATCT
>JAODKN010016214.1:0-13248 GCA_026774425.1 Petrocephalus zakoni | reverse complement strand
TTCTCCCCAAGCGAGCTTGATGGGCCGAATGGCCTCCTCTCGTTTGTATAGTTCTTATGTTCTTATGTTCTTAAGTGACCTGGGAGCACATACAGTATGATGCTTTTATCTAATCCAACTTTGGAGTTTCAGATAGCAAAGGATCATGCAAGGATGAATATGCTGGTGGCTGGTTATTGGGAGGCGCCAGTCATCCGCTTAGTGAATGCCTGCTAATTCCAGTATAGAACCCCCAAACTGTGGCTGAGAAGAAGTATAATATCAAACACCAAAGAACACACATTGCTGTAGAGTCCTTGGGAGTTCTAAAGTTTCCCCATGAATGTTGCAATGCTGTTCTTGTGTGTAGTTTGCTGCACAGCATTGCAGTAATTATTATTTTAAAATATATTTTTGGCCACCTCCTTAATAAGTTGTTTAAAGGCTTTTTTGAGAAGTGTTACTTCCTTTTGTTTTTGCTCTTTTTTACAAGGAAGCAGCATCCAATTTTAAGATTTTTATATTTTCAACAAATAGGCTAATTTTGGTCTTTTTTTGATTTATAATAATTTTATATTATTTTTACATTTGCCTATGCCAGATGTGACAATAATATAACATTTCACCATTGAAATACGTGGGATACATGTCCCTGTTATCGACAGTCCGTGCTTTTCTTACGCACAGGCACGGGAGGAGCCAACAAAGTACTACTTAAAGTAGTTCCGTTATTTCTGAAATAACAAAGAGTTTTAGGAAACGCACCTTGCTCGTTATTTCTCTACATTGTTCTTTATCTTGTTCGATATTCACTAAGATTGATAGTTTTCGAGGAAAGCCACTCCAGTTCCTTAAAAAAAAGCTCTTAAAAACTCTAAAGTTTTCAAAATGTTCAGTCAACGGCTGAAGAATTTGACTGGTTGACTGAACAGTGCTTTGTGAAAGGACCAAAAAAAAAAAAAAAAAAAATATGAGAATGAACGTTCTCACATGGTTTGCAGTGGTGCATTGTTGCTTTGCTTGTATTTTTCTTTTTGCGAAAGCAAACAAAAACTGAAGGGAAAAGTTCACAAACTCATCAGCTGATTCAGATCAGAGGAACTGAACTATAAGTGTGAAAACACCCTTAGACCATCGCAAGCCGATGGGAGTGCAGTTAGACACAATGGCATTTGTTTGAAAAACAAACAAATCTCTTAGGGGGAATAATATAAAAAGTAAAAAAAACTTAAAAATTACAGCTTTCAGTTTTTTTGGGTGGGAGTCTACCACATCTTGACTTAGCATTATTTGCCCACTCTTCCTTGCAAAAGTGTTCCTCATCTTTCAGATGGTGAGGACATCATCTATGCCCTTGGTTTTTTATTTTTTATATTTTCCCCCCTAAAAGATTTGTTTGTTTTTCAATTTAATTGTACAGGTTAAAGGTTAAATTGGTCATTAAATGTGGAAATAATTTATCATGGTCAAATTTTTTTACATCACAAAATCCTGGCATTTTAACAGGGGTGTGTACACTTTCTATACCCAATGCAGCCTAATGGTCAATTACACCTCACTAAACCCCGAAAATAATTTCGCAAGATGAAGATTGCATAATTTGTGAACCTTTTACTGAGGATTATTGGCATTAAATTATTAAAATTGAGAAAGTGAATGTTAATATACTGCTGTTTATAACACCCACATTTTTAATAAAATATTAATTTATATCAATATTTTGTGGTAATCACTGAGTAAATAATACAGGCATGTTTGATTAAACTTATAAACACAAGATTGTTCCACTGAATGTTCTACATTATCCTTTTAACCTTTACAAAGTACGGGGAAGAAGGTTTAGAATAATTATGAAATATGCAATTCCATATGCAATGCAATACCATGCAATTTAGATGAAATGTCAGGTTTTTTCCAATAAGGAGCCACTGATCGATTGGCCAACATTTTGGAAAACTGGAAAGAATCAAAATTACTGTAATGCCTGTTTTTAGTAAAATTTTTATTCGAAAGTATTACTCAAAATAGAATTTCCAAAAAATGTCTCGTTAAAAAAAAAGACATGAAAATAGTTTAGTAATACATTACTTATATTATTATTGAATTTAGAAATAATTTCACTTACCACAAAGAAGCAGGGAAATATGACAATACAGTAGCAAACGACCTGCCATGTCTGAAATTAGAGAATTTGAAAAATTATGCATGAATTTCACACAAAATATGACTTTAAAAGTGATACATTAAAGTAGTTCTTTTTAAATTGAAATATAAAATCACAGATGCAAAAAATCTTTATATAATTAACAAGTTGGATTAAATCTGTCTCACCCAAAGATTCTACTGGCAAATGAAATAAAATCCCCAGGATATCATGCTTAAATAATGCAACTTTTTTGTGTGTGTGTGTTATACAAATTAAATACACCTACAAGTCTACATGTAACTCCAATTGGTTCTATATACACTTACCCACCTTCTAAAACAATCCCTCCCCATTTCTAGTGTTCTTGGACCTTCCCTGCTTTACACACACATACGCCCAGGTCACCTGAATTGTTCAATGGCAAACACTGGAGGAGTGCCACTTACCTTATCAACATTCTTAGGGGATTGACTAGACATCTATATCAGACTTTGAATCAGTGATATTCATTACCAAATACCAATAAATCATTCCTAAGATCTTGATTGATTGACCAGTTAATTAAATTAATTCATATAAATCAAGTATGCTGGACAATAAAAAATATGAACACAATCATTTCTGGTAAAACTCAATGCCATTGCTCCATGTGTCTGGAGTTTGCATGTTCTCCCTGTGTCATCCTGGGGTTTCCTCTAGGTGGGGGGGGGTGGTTGCACAGATCACATTTGGAGACCAAAATGTCACCAAAGGGTGGTAAAATATTTTTTTCAGGTCCCTATTTGGATAACCTCAATTTTATAAAAAAAAAAACCTGTGAATGTAATCATAAAAGTAAAAATGCCGAAAGACTTGTGTTTGGGTTGCTTGCTTATGGTTAAGGTTAGCGCTGGGTTGGGGTTAAGGGTGTCATGATTGGGATTAGGGTTGTTCCGATAGAAATGAATGGATGGTCTCCATTTAGATAGGTACGCGAATCTGAGTATGTGTGTGGATGGTGTGCGAGAAAGAGTATTTTGAAAAAGAAACATCCTTTTTTAGTTGATCTATTATCATGATTTTCACGTTTAATGAAATCAACTGAATGTGGAGAGATCATACATTTCTTTCATAAGAATAATGTAAAAGCTATATAAATATTTTTTTAAGAAACAACAAGCAGCAAACATGCTCCATTTCCTATTAAAGCCTTGTGTTATCACATACGGTAAAGTGTATAATTCAACTAAAAGTTTTATATTTTTTGTATGGGCTTTCCCCTTGAGTGTCAAGCATGTTTTTTGGTATGAATGTAGCCATAATCATACATGAGAAAACACTGACTTGTAGTAAACATATAAAAAACATGTGTTGTCATATGTCATGCTTTCGGCGGGATGAACAACCCATAATGCAGGCTGCAGGGATAGAGCCCTTCAAAGGGGCGTTTATTTTCCAGGATACAAAAGAACACGGGGGAAAGCGCGAGAGTAACCACGGAAGGTATAAACAACACTCGACCAGGGACACAGACTCACTAAAATAGGGCAGGACATCAAGGGGCAAACAAGAGGCAGCTGAATAAAGGAAACAAGCGGAGAATTCACACGAGGCAAACACAATCAGGGTCAGGTGCGACTAATTAAGCCCCGCCAGAGGTCAAAACAGGGGAAAAACACGAAGGGCGGGGCTGAGCGTAACATCATATATAATTGATGTAAAAATGAGGGACTCCCTGTGACCCTGACAAGGTTAAGCGGTTGCAGAAAATAGATGGATGGGTAACAGAACCCTCCCTGTATGACCGGCCACCTCATGGAGACCGATGAGTGCCCCAGGGACAGCCAAGGGGACAAGGAGCTGATCAGGCTGCACCTCCCAATGATGGTCGAGCTTCGTAAAAATGGAGGATGTTCGAAGTTGTTCAAGTGTCGAAGGAATCAAAGGGAGTAGGTCTCCGTGTTTAAACATCATGACATTCAGCTCTCTATAATCTATGCAAAGAGTCCCCCATCTTTTTTCCTTGCAAAGAAAATCCCTGATGCTACAGAAGATTTAGAAGGATAGATGATTTCAGGGACCCCGCAACATGTTTAGACATGGCTTACTCTTCTAGTCAAGATAAGGGGAAGAGGTGACATTGGGGTACTGGAGCCCCTCTATGAGAGGGTAGGAAAAAGGTTTTGGCTTTCCTAAACACTTCAGAGAAGTTGGCATACTCTCTGCCCTTATGGAAATTCACTATGATTTCCTATGATTTTTTGGGTTTTGGGCATGGGTTTTTTTAATGTAACCATGGTTTTACTATGGTACCTCATGGTAATTATGATTACTAAGCTCCTATCCATAGTATTACCATGGTTTGCTTATAGCACTTCATGGTAACTGCAATGAAACCATGATAAAACCATAGTCATAAACTCCCAAAAAACCGTAGTAAAACCATGGTTCATTTTCGTAAGGGGGGGGGGGGGTAAGGCAGAAGCAGTTACTGGTAACTCTGCAGAGTGTAGACCAAGAAATAAATGTTTGTGTTTTGAGGTTGTGTTATTCTCTGAAAAATGGCCAAAACATCACAAATTCTGCCAGGGTATGTAAACTTTTGAGCACAACTGTATAACCTACCATGTGTACAGTGGTCCCTCGCTGTAACACGGTTCACATTTCGTGGCCTCACAGTATCGCAGATTTTTTTTTGTGAAATTTCACTTGCTTTTCCTTACAGCGCACTGTGTTCTGGGTCCTGATTGGCTGTAGGCCATTGTCAATCAATCTCCTCCACGCCGTGTCTCCTGTACAGTATAGAATGTGTTCAGTTTGTCAAATTTACATAAATCTTCGAACGCTAGCAGCGTGACTCTGAAATGCTGTACTGTATGTTTTCTCCCCAACAACGAAACATTTTGCACCGTTACAGGCACCTGCGGTAGCACCCAAAAGGCAGAGAAAGATGCTAAGAAAATTTTATAAAGTGTGTAGTGAGGGGTTTTACAACCTTAAAACATCTATAATAAATTGTAAAAAATAAAGCTGATTTCACTTATTGCGGGTTATTTTTAGAACGTAACTCCCACGATTAACAAGGGACCACTGTATAAGTGAATCACGTGTTACAAATACATCATAAAGTCTACAGTGCTGCATTTTTCTGTGTATGTAGATAGAATACAAAAAATACAAAATGGCCCTTGGCTATTTTGATTGGTTGTATGGCTGGATTCTGTATGTTTGTGTGTGGATTAGGCAGACAAAACTGCTCTCCAAGCTGGTTCTGAAGTTTTTATCATGAAGAAAAGTGAATGTGATAAGAGTTGGCATGTTGTCCATTTTTGAGATATGAATCAGAATTTCCGTATTAGAGTGCCATGTCTGGTTCAAATCCTACTTCAAAGGTTTTGTGAGGCTGGTGTCATGGGTTGGGAGTGCCGGGTGCGGAGCAGGAACACAGGAGCAGGACTCGGAGTAATCAAAGGGGAGACGGAGGTTTATTCGGAGACAGGCAGGAACAGCACACCGCGACGAATGACTGAGGAAAACGGACTTGAACGCAGACTAAATACACCAGATCAGTAACAAACAATGAGACACAGCCGGTAAAACACTAGGATTCACACGAGGGTAACAAGGGGGCGTAGCACACAGGAGGATCGAACAGGCAGGGCGTGACAGATGTGGCCATACAGTTTTATTAACCTATTTAATCTTCCTCCAGTCAGTGCTTCTGTGCTCAGTCTTGGCATTATGATCTCTAAGTCTGGCTTTCTAATATATGATTTGTTTCCAGATTCTTGGTTTATTGGTTCTACTAGGTAATGTTCTAGTTAATGGTCTTGCTTAGCATCCTATATTCCATTTGCTGCTCACATCAGCCTTATTTGATATGTAACCTGTCCTTGGTAATTCCTCTTCAGCTCAGCACAGGAATACAACTCACTCATCTCGTCTCCATACAGTATCTCACAATGAGCTGCCCCTGGTTGTCTCAGTACTTAGAGAGCAACCTGTATACAGCTATTAGTACATCCATGCATCAAAGTTTTGCATTTTGTTAGCAAAGGTTCTATTTTTTTATTTAAATTTTTATGTAGTCAATAAATGTCCAGGAATAAATGTAATTTTAAAATGCGCGTCAAGATCTGGGGTGGCTTTCCTGACAGCGATCAATCTTAGTGAAAAATGAACAAGATAAAGAACGACGTAGGGAAAGAATGAACAAGGTCAACGTGCATTTCCCAAAACCCTTTGTTATTTCACAAATAATTAACAAACTTGAAGTAGTACTTTGTTGGCTCCTCTCCAGACTCTGCATAAGAAAAGCACAGACTGTCGATAACAATGGTGAAATGTGTTATATTATTGTTACATCTTATCATGTCCTGCTTTCCTGCCCCTCCCCCCTGTCTCTCCCCAGGGTGGCTAATGAGCCACTCCTGCTGCCTGTTTGTCTTTCCTCTCGTTTCAGTCCTCGTGTGGATCACTCCAGCTGCTGCTTGTTTGCCCCCTTGTCAACCCAGTATAAGAGTGCCTCCCAGTCCTGTACTCCCTAGTCTAGTCACTGACTCAACCCCTGTGTATGCCCGTATTTTCCCTTGTCCTGAGCTTCTGTGTTTTGGCCCTGCATGGCCCCTTTGTTAATTCCCAGTTTGCTCCCAAGAGCGGAATAATGCTCCCTTTATTTGCCCCGATACTGGCTTTCGTCTCTGGTTCTGTCTGGCCGTGACACATCTGGCACAGGCAAATGTAAAAATAATTATAAAATCAAAAAGAGACCAAAATTAACTTATTTGTTGAAAATATAAAAATCTCAAAATCAGATGCTGCTTCCTTGTAAAAGAGAGCAAAAAGAAGTAACACTTCTCTAAAGAAGCCTTAAAACAACTTCTTGAAGAGGTGGCCAAAAATATATTTTAGTAAAATAATTACTGCATTGCTGTGCAGCAAACCACACACAAGAACGGCATAGCAACATTCAGGGGGAAATTTTAGAACTCTAAAGGACTTGTGTACGCACCAGAATCTTCCACATGACCAAAGCACACTCTACAGTAGTGTGTGTTCTTTGGTGTGTGGTGTTATACCTCTCCTCAGCCACGGTTTGGGGGTTCAACACTGGAGTTAGCAGGTATCCACTAAGAGGATGACTGGCGCCTCTCAATAACCAGCCATCAGCAAATTTATTTCTTTGCCATCTGACACCCCAAAGTTGGACTAGATAGAAGGATCATGTGTAGTCCAAGGTCACTTGGAGACAATGTCTGTATAATGTCCTTGATTTTTGCATGTCACCTGCACATTTAGTGCCAAGAACATTTTTCGACGGCTTTTCACAGCATGATTGTAAGATAACCCAAATCCACACCCAATTTTTATGTTGGCCCTCTTAGACCTTTTCCATGTGCATATATTTATTGTTTTTGCCTGTTTAACTTTTTGTGGGTATTATCATTTGTGAGGAGTCTGCAGTAGATCAAGTATTGCTAAATTGTCAGTAAGGGTTACTTTGTATGGCTGTATGCATTATTTATTTATTCTTTAGGCAACATTTCAAATGTGGCATTCAGTGCCTTGCACAGACTTACTTTTTCCTTCGATAAATAGTTGTGATCGTGGGGGGGTTCAGTGTATGCTGTTCATGTTAACATGCTGTGTAATCAATTTGAAATATTAAGCTGTATTGTTACAGCTGCACTTGCACTATGTATGTCAATGTATGTGAAATTACTCCCAAATTACATTTTAGCCTTGGAATATGAAAGCCATTACACGGTTTGCGTACCTGTTACCAATAACTGATAAGAAAATAATGTGAACCTTGTATCAAGGACCATGGTGGAAAAGATTGCTGTCTGTAGCTTTCCCCTCTCTAAAAGCAAAGGACTAGAGGGCTGCAATTACTGACATAGCCATGATCTGGTCACACACTAAGACCCAGCATTGACCTTCATTATAGCACTCTTTACATTAACTGCACCTTTATAATGCATTATGCATTCATAGAACATTTAGTGCACTTTCATATTGCATTCATAAAACATTCATAAGCAGCATATAAGTATATCTTAACATAACTAACATAATATGCAATTGCTGTACTAACCATAATCAGGCCAATGCTGAAATGCTAAATACCATACATAAACCAATTTTAGCTTGTTTCTTCGTTTATAACAGAGCAATCACTGTATATCTATGACTGGAGCAAAGACTACACTTATTGTATTTATTTATACAGAGGGTGGCAGGAGACATTCAGGAGATTAATAGCCCAGATGCAAGAAGGCAAATACCATGCTGTTAAAAGTCAGTGGCAATCATGTAATAAAAAAGAGTGCACGTTACTGAAAACTAGTTTCAAACCATTACATATACATATATACACATATACATACATACATACATACATATACATACATACGTGTGTGTGTGTCACATATACATACATACATACATACATACATACATACATACATACATACACACACACACAGTGTCTCTGCATTGTGAATATTGTACGTGACTGTTCCCTGCAATGAACAGCCACTCCATTCAAAATGCACTTGCTGATTCCTGGGCAGATTCCTGGATAGCTTCCAAATTCCTCTCTACTGGATAAGAAATTATGAAAAATAAATGGAGATACTGTGGGGTGGACAAATAATGAAGTCATAGGGCTGTTAAATTTCAGTGGTAAGCATTTAATCGAAAAGAGTGCATGTCACTGAAAAGAATGTCTTTGAGTACTCCCACTTCTTTGTGTAGTAAGTGTGGAACTTGCATGGTTTGAAACTCTTGCACAAACAGGGTGCGACAGACGATCCATACTAAGTATAATGCAGTGCTATACAAGTTCACTTTTGATTACTTAAGCAAATTACATTTTTGCCCCAATGGAATGATTTTGCGTCCTTATAATATGATTCATTTTGTCTGCAGGCAGTGTTATCAAAGGTTACAAAATGATATGCATTTTACAGCTGTAAATGTACAGTTCAGAGGAAGATATTTAATTATAATTCACTACTTCTTTTTCTGTCCCCATTAAACTTCATCTTCCAGGTAACAGCCTAGTCATTAATTTGATCAAGATCCTGCTGTAGCCTCTGTGCTCCTGTTACAGTATCCGCTACACCACCCACTTTAGTGTCGTCTGCAAATTTGACTGTATATATTGGTGACAATATCGTTTATATAAACTAAGAGTAACAGTGGCCCTAAAATTGAAATTGATCGTTGGTAAGATATCCATGTTTTCTACAGTGAATACCCATGCAAAACAACCATTAAACTCATTAACTATATCGATTTCATTTTCAATTGTAAGGTCCTCACTGTTCTGCAGATTAGTCTTCCTTCAGGTTTTAGAACTCTTTTGGATTTGAAATACTGGAAGTGAGGGAATACTGGAATACTGGGACACTAAAATTGACCTCCAGTTTAATCATGTTGTGATCACTACAGCCAAGTGGATCTAAAACCCCAAGCTTTCCAATCCTATCATGGTTATTAGAGAGCACAAGATCGAGTATGCTATTCTCCACAACTACTTTGGGTGCTCTATAACAACACCAACAATTAGGCCATTCGAGTTTATGGCCTCTAATTTTACCTATATTGCTTCTGTAGCTGTACTTTTGTCAGTGAGCTCCCTAGCCTGCAAGTTTTCTTGTTTGTATACTGCAACACCACCTCCCATCCCTGCCTACCTGTCCCTAAGGAACAGTGAGTAACCATCGATATTGTACTTTTACCATCGTTGTCACTCAACCATGTTTCTGTTATATTCCGCTATAACACTGTAAGAGTCAGACAAGATTAAAGCCTCCAAATCATGGATTTTGCTTCTAATGCTCCTAGCATTTAAGTATACATTTACATTTACAGCATTTGGCAGACGCCCTTAGTCAGAGCGACTTACATAAGTGCTTTAAGACTCTACAATGAATTTTCCAATACTAGCTCAATAAAACCCAGGCTATGAACAGTCTCAGGCAGACAGACAGCAAAGGGTATTCCTTTTACAGCCCCCACTATCATTATTATTTAGGGCTTTCCGTCTTACCCCACCTCTATCCTTAAATAACCTCCCTGCCCCCCCAGGCCCTAGTTTAAGCCTTTTAGTTTGAAAATCTTGCACAACCAGGGTGCAGCAGACGATCCAAACGAAATATAATACAGTGTTATATTTGTAGTTCACTTTTGATTACTTAAGCAGATTATATTTTTTGCCCCAATGGAACGATTTTGCTTCCTTGTAATATAATTTTCATTAATTTTGTCAGCAGTCAGTGTTATCAAAGGTTACTAAAATGATTTGCATTTTACAGCTGTAAATGTACAGTTCAGAGGAAGATATTTTTTTCGCATGTTGGTGCACCCTTTGCAGCTAAAACAGCTTCAACTCTTCTGGGAAGGCTTTCCAAAAGGTTTAGGAGTGTGTTTATGAGAACCACTCTTCCAGGAGAGCATTTGTGTGGTCAGGTACTGGCTCGCAGTCAAATCAGTTTCTATCTTTTATTTAAAGTTATTTTTTCAATTTTCCTTTTGATGTGCCATCTGTCACTGTTAAAATAAACCTACCATTATATGATACTGTTCTGAGACTTTTCATTTCTTTGTCAATGGTCAAACTTACAAAATCAACAAGGGGTCAAATAATTATTTCCTCCACTGTATTTCTTAACTGTTAACGATAATCAAATGACTGCCACAGAATGGTTGCCCATACAAATAGGCAGTACGGGATGATGGCATCCTTTTGCTCAGTTCTGATGTATGCTTTAAGCCTGTGTTTTTGCTGTCATTAATTTTGAGACTTTCCCCCTTAACACATGAAATACTTTTCCTGTTTTTGTGACCAATGGCTCTGTCAGTTCAGTCCTTTATCCTCTTTGGGACTTCATAAGTTGCTTAATCTTGTTCTGTTTTTGACTAATGTGATGTTTGCATAGAGTTAAATATTAATAATGCATTATCTACAACTTTTCTGTTACCATAAAGCATGTTCTGAATCTAAATCAATCACGTTTTTAACAAGCTGAATGACAGGAAGCCCAGTCAAGTGACCAGCTTACTACATCCTTCCTGAAATCTTCAGAAATAAAAACACAATACCATGGGGGACTGTAAGTCTAATGACCCTCCTTGTTCCCAGTCATTTGTTCCGTGTAATTTGTGTCTATTTATATGGGTATGTGTTCTTTTGGCAGAAAAACAGAGCGCCTGCATTGTTTTGACTTATTTTTCTCCCTGACGTGTGCGGAAGGTTACATTCCCATGGATGGCAGAGTAATCACACTACTTTTGCCCTGGCAAGACCCCTTGCTGCAAGGGTGTTGCATGCTGGCTGATCCTACACTCTGACCCTCATATTTGCTCTCACCTGAATCAAGCAGATATGTCCCCTAAGTACATTTCCCTAACTACATACGGTACTGTACTGCAAGACGAAGTGCAGAAGCTGTGCAATAATTTCATGAGCGTAACAAAGGAGTGTGCGTGTGTGTGTCTGTGTGTGTTTCTTATTACGGCCCATTGTATTTATCTCAAATTTTAAATATCATAGGCATTATGACAGTCTGCTCATAAGTTGTCCGTAAGTCAGACGTTCTTAAGTGAAAATTACCTACTGATATAAATAAAGATACCAGTCCACGGCAGGGCACATTGTCACACATACAGCAACAAACTATGCGCAATTAGAAAATGACTCTTCAGACATTACACTACATAAGAAGAAGATTCCCATTTTTACCGAAATACAGAATGTGAAGAGTAAATATTAGGGGTGTAAATCACAGCTTTCCTCACGATACGACACGATATCGATTCCTTAAACCAGCGATTCGATTTTTTAAATACCTCAGAAATTCCCACAATAAGATACGATTTGGTTTGATACTGGATGTTAGTAGTCGAAATAATGAAATTTCACACAATCTTTTACATTACAATGATGCGAATATAATTAGCATTTTATCATATTTTTTGGGGAATTGTAAACAAAATCTAGTCCACATTACAAAAGTGTAGTCATACGGAAGCCCGTTTCCGCCACATAAAATAAAAAAATAGTTCAGATACTAAGTCATAATTATGAGATTGTTCAAAATTCTCTCATAATTATGAGATACTATCACAGCCTTCCATATTGTCACGCTGACAGGATCCAGCATGCAGCACGACGTATTGGACCAATGCCAGCTAATAATAATGCTAATAGCTTTGCACAGACATCGTTTATTGTATTGTCATTGCATTGTACAGTAATGTAATGTATAGCGTTTAATGTTAAGTGTTTTAAGTAGTGGTATACATGGTGCATGGGGTGGGTAGTCGATGTGGCCGCACGGGCAGAATGTTTTTTGCAATTTATTTTATAAGAAATGTTAAATATTAAGTCTAATAACATTTCAGACAGACTTTATTTACTTTCTGTATGTGATGTGAGTTGAGCTCCCTTCTACTACGTCCTGTTTCTTTACGCTGCCTCATCGGAACATGCTACCCTAGCTAGCACGAACCGACACGTATGTCTACATCTAGTAAAATGTGCTTTAAACAGTGGGCTTTGCACACCCCTTGATTTACGGAATATGTTTTCCATTCGATATTCTGGTTTCTGGCTGGCACCAGAAACCATTCACACCGAGCGTTCTCGCGCTTAGAACCCTGAGTATTGGACACTAAAAATCTGTGGTTAAAATAGCCTGGTTTGTTTTTGCTAAAAAGCTATACGAACTAACTGTAGTACATAAGAATCAAACAATTGGTATATTGCAATGTACATGTCAGCTATAAGACAGACCAGTACTTTTGCGTTTGCAAGATGTTTGCCCTTCTGGACGTTAGTGTCCAGTCGGACTTCATCTGCGAGCAGTGTAAGCTAGTGGACTCGCTCATGGTCAAGGTTCGTGACCTTGAGGAGCAACTGGCTCTCACCCAACGCAACAGTGAGATAGAGGAGCTAGTTAATACGCCATTTAGGGAGATGGTGTGTACGCCACCAGCGGGGAGGGAGAATGAAGAGCAGAGAGGTCGAGAGAGCTGGGTGACCGTAGGTCGTAGACATAGGAAAGGGCGTACACACGTTACAGAGGCGGCACCACCTGAAGTGACTGTGTCTAACAGGTTTCAGGTGCTTCCAG
>JAODKN010016213.1:0-13262 GCA_026774425.1 Petrocephalus zakoni | reverse complement strand
CAGGCTCCTTCCCCACCAGAGAGGTGACATTCCATGTCCCTAGAGCTAGCTTCTGCAGCCAAGGATCGGACCGCCAACGTCCTCGCCTTCAGCCACTGCCCAGCTCACAACGCACCTGACCCCCATGGCCCCTTCTATGGGTGGTGAGTGTCACGTTTGCGACGGGAGGAACGACCCATAATGGCAGGCTGCGGGGTATAGCCCTTCACAAGGGCGTTTATTAGCCAGAACAGGACAAGGAACAGAGCAAGCGTGCGCACAAGCATTAACATGCATTGACAATACCGGACAGGGGAGACAGGACTGGGGCAGACTAAATACTAGGGATGCTGATGAACAAACACTAAACAGCTGAGGACGGGACGGATTCGCACGAGAGGAACGAGGGGGTGTGGCACACGGGAGGATCGGACGGGCAGGGCATGACAGTGAGCCCATTGGAGGGGGGACCCACGTTCCTTCTTCGGGCTGTGCCCCGGCCAGGCCCCATGCCATCGGTGGATATACAATTTAATTTAATTTTTACACACTCAAATATAACATACACATATATATTTATTGTCAAAATGGGAAGAAAAGAATGTTTTTGTCCTGATCAGTTTCAGGTTTAATCTAATTCATTTTTCATACTGCCTAAATGAGCATTGAAATTAATTTCAGTCCCCAACGAAGCATGGTACAGTTTACTGTACACGATAAAGGTTCAAAACACTAATGACCCTCTAAAAATACCCAAATTGAAGGCCATATAATGCATGTAAATACAGGTCCAACGTGCTCATCATGGGGAATTGTACTAGGTGCCGGGCACGTGGCGTTAATTATCGGTCAAAACAGGCTAATCACCAGAAGCCTGTAATCACTGTCCTGGGCAAGTGGGGGCTGAGAATCCAGTACATTGATTACACGCATAAATATGCAGCAGAAAAAGAATGCTGAGTGAAAGACCACAGCCTGGTTTCAACATTGCCAGGGAGCAAAAACAGCCCTCGACTCCCTCCCTCCAAACACACACAGAGCGACTCCCTCCCTCCAAACACACACAGAGCGACTCCCTCCCTCCAGACACACACGGAGCTCCCGACTTCCTCCCAACACACACGGTGCTCCAGACTCCCTCCCTCCAAACACACAAGGAGCAACTGCCTCCCTCCAAACACACACAGAGTGACTCCCTCCCTCCAAACACACACGAAGCTCCCGACTCCCTCCCTCCAAACACACGGAGTGACTCCCTCCCTCCAAACGCACACGGTGCTCCCGACTCCCTCCCTCCAAACATACATGGAGCGACTCCTTCCCTCCAAACACAGACGGAGCGACTCCCTCCCTCCAAACATACACGGAGCGACTCCCTCCAAACACACACGATGCTCCCGACTCCCTCCCTCCAAACATACACGGAGCGACTCCTTCCCTCCAAACACACACGGAGTGACTCCCTCCCTCCAAACATACACGGAGCGACTCCTTCCCTCCAAACACACACGGAGCGACTCCCTCCCTCCAAACACACACGCAGCGACTCCATCCCTCCAAACACACACGGTGCTCCCACAATATTGGTAAGGACATGTTCTTCATCCCAAACACAAATCAGTGCCCATGCTTCCCTCCAGGTAAGAGCACAGGGCAGAAAGAAAAATATCCAAAAGAAGAAAGCAGAAAAGTAAATAATCAAACTTTTCCTGCCTGTTTAGATCTAAAATCTGTGTGTAAACATTAAACCTTAACCTTAAAATCAAACCTTCCTAAAATAAACTTGCAAACAACTTACAGAACATTCACAATTATTGTCTGGTTTAAACCCTGACAGTCACGAAATAATAACCAAACACAAACCAATTTATAAAAATTTCACGTACTCGGAAAAATAAACTCATGCTAATGTGTGTTTACCCAGACATTATAAGCAATTTGGAGACATCTGTCCCTGGTCAAAGACATTGTTTTGAAAGATCTAGCCCCTTATGATCAAAACCCAGAAATTTTGATTTGATTAGTTCAGCGACTATATTCAGTTATTACTTCGCCACCTCCAGTTTACAGTCTTTTCTTGAGTTCCCCCCGGCCCCGCTGAGTGACTACCTGTACCCCGCTGCAACAGTGACCAGCTGCTTTGCAGCATAGCTTTAAAGTAAGGCGGGGCTTGTGATAATTCGGGGTGAATCTCAATACCAAGAACGCACAGATTGTACTTGTGGTCTTGGCAAGAACGTTATTGTCACCTTGCCTTCCAAGAACGAACATGATGCGCAATGAATCATGGGATTGGTCTCATTTGGCGAGGATATAACCGATGTATCCTTATATATATTTGGGGAGGGGCAAGAACAGCACCCTGGGATATTTAGCGTCCTCTGTTCTTGTGATCTTAGTATTGGAACTTGTCTTTGGCAATGGAAGACAATGCTAAAGGGTACATGAGAATGAGAAGTTTGTTCAAGTACGCATCTTAAGATTTACCCCCATTTTTACTGGTTAATCATTTTCCTGTTTCAAAGAGCTGCAGGTTATTAGGTGGCCAAGACGTCTGTTAAAGGGGAGGACTGGTAGTGCCCATGTTACAAAGTGATTAGCTGGACACCCTTGCTATTCAGGGAAACCTGAACTGATTGGCTCGAATGCAGGCTCATTTTGTTCAGTAGGCTGAGAGCTATGTACTGAATGCTGTAAATCATGTGTATACACAGGGTATATGCTGAAATCCACAGATTAAACATATATTGTCCCTATGCCATGTAACCCAGAGTAATTTCTTCTGTTTCGCTATTTTAGCTTGTTTTTAGACTAATGGACTATAATGGATCAATCATTTGAAGCTTACGGAGAAACGAATCCCGAGATAAACATCATTTCTGCAGTGAGTGTTTTGTCATTCATGTAAACAAACATGAAGTACACAATCCAACTCATGGATATATTGAAATGCTAACAAATTTTATTATTATTTTTATTTAAGTGACTTTATGACCAAATAATGTTTGGTGTTGTGCTCCAATTGTGAATTTTAATTCACATCTTTTAGCGTTAGCAGTGGTCAACAGAGGTAATTTGCCCATCAACCTTTATGTGTGGGCTGTAAATAGAGGGTAGATTTGCTTTCGTTATTCCGCGCCATATTTGAAAGGGTGCACTGTAGTGTAATCCTTGCTACTGTGTTTTCAGAATTTGGTAGCTTATACTGACTGCTGGTCTGAAGTATGAGCACCAGCAGCAGCAAGTAGCAAGGGGCCTCCATTGAGGTTTTCATATTATTTGCTATATTAGTCTAGTAACTGTTCATTTCTTTCAGATGGGCGTCCTGTTCAGCTGTTTCGTCACCTAGGTGGGAGAGTAAAGTCTGGAATACACTGGATGTGTGGCATGTGCGTCATGGCTGCAGAAAGTATTGATTTTCATTTCAGCACCCATGTTAACAGATTAGAGCAGCCATATTGACCTAGTGGCATATAGAAGGCCATGAAGGCCAAAAAGTCTTAAACTTAGGCGGCATTATTCCATGTCTACAGACGTAAAAAAAAAAATGCACAGGTAAAGATGGTGATAATTGACGCGTTAATATTTCACACCTACAGACAGCCACATAACTCCGCGTATAGGTGGCATTTTGCAACACTTCACTGTTTGCTTATTATTCTGTGTGGCTTTTCTTATATGTAATGAAATTGACCAGGGTGATACAAATAAGTTGATACAAAATACCTACACTCATTCAATTCTAACAGTGTCACCTTCAAAGGCTTAGCAATATTTACAAGGTGGTCAGTGTAAATTGGGATCTACATTTATAAATGTATTGATGGGGACGGGCAGGGAACTGCAGAGCCGTGGGAAATTGTGAGACTACGTGTATGTGACTGGAAGTATATTATTTTACTTACTACCATATATAGTCTTGTTTTACCTTAGTAGCTAATCACTATGTTGCCATATGTAGTATTTACCTTTTAATGAACCAAGAGGAGGGGAAACTGTGTGCCTGACTGATAAACCCTATAGAAGCTTAGAAGGTGTGTACGATGGGAATTTTTGGTTCATCAAGGATTCAATCATCTATGTACATGAAGAGAAGCAATTCATCTCATGCTCATATTTCTAATGACCAAATATGGCTCAAATATGGGGAATCTATTGGTTTAGGTAACATGATGTTGCGCAGTCACACCACTTCCCAGAAACATAAATCACCCAGGTCAGAAAGGTTAAACGTTCAAGACTCCTAGCTCAGGAAGAAACCAACACAATAAGATCATTTCTGAATAGGCAATCATCCATGGTAGATTGTCAATTCTTTCCTACCTTCCCACAATGATGATAATTGACTGAGAACTGTATGTTTGCCTCCTCAGACTGCACTTTGCTGTGCTTATTGAAGCTGCAGTTGTATCATAGCATACATAACCTGCATTAGGAGTGTAGTTTTGTCCCTGCTTTGATATATAAATTGATATATAAATCACTACTACTTTTTATCTTTTATTTAATCATAACCTGTTCCAAAAACTTGTCTGAATTGACTGACAATTACCAATACATTGTACAGTGTATACATCAGTGTTTAAGAAATAATTGGTTCAGTGTAATTGGTTCTTTGGGGACTTAGCGCCCACCATTTTCTGAGCGGTCATAAGGTTAACATGGACTTGGTTTCAAGAAGAATATAATACTCATTTATAGAAGATTTATTTATCAAAGTAAGCATCAAAATTCTTTCTAAGGAATTTACGCATAGATTTAACATACTACTGTTTAAACGTGTGAGTTTATCAATGTTCCCATGTTTATTCCAGCGTAATTATGGGATATGTGCACTGTTTTCATCTGGCTTTGATTTAACAAAAGTTATATTTTATATGATTGAAAACAGGAAATACAAGTTGAGTTTCAACCTACATCATTGTAATGTAATTTGTAGATATAGTGTGTCTTTCCGTGTATGTATATGTCCTAGAAAAATTTAGCATCATATAAAGATTTAATACTATGGAAATTCACGTATGGTGTCAAAGTTATGAATATTAAATATTCTCTGCAATGTTTCATTGTATATGCTCAAATGTGCAGATAAGAAACTCAGGATTTTGTTAAGTATTTAATTACAGCTTTGATTGTAGCTTCTTTGCATGAACATGAGAAGCTACACTAGCTCTCAATAGACTCTTCACTTAGTACCACTTCTGGGTTATACAGTTCAGTCAAATTCAGCAATGTTTTGACCTACGATTGATATAAATGTGCATATATCACTTAAATGATTCAATGTAACCAAATCTTATAATTTCCTGAAAACCAGAATTTTGTTTTAAAACATCAATGTAAAAACGTCACCATTAAATATGTTGTCAGATCGGGTAGCACAGAACGCTCTGAAGCAGCTAGGTCGTAAGAAAGCTGAGAGCTTTATTTAAGCCATGGCAAACAGAGTCCGAATCACTGAGCTGAAGCATATTCGAAGAAGTGGAGCCGAGGGACAGAGAAGCCAACACTGTCAAGCCAACATGGAGGATGCAGGACAACGGGTGGGAGAACACAGGGGTCCTCACAGGAAGAACAATACCTAGCACCGGGGTATTTAGAGAATCTGTGCCAAATGAACTTAATTGGGTAGCTCTGCATTTTCATGGGAGGATGGCAAGACAGAACCGAACAGAACTCTAGCTTTCCTGGACTGTTCGACATTTTAAGATGGAAGTGCGTAAAAAAGAGGGCCCACCTGGCCTGGTGTGGGTTAAGGTGCTTAATGGACTACAGGTACTCTAGGTCAGCGTTTCTCAAGCTTTTTTGTCCTGGGGCCCAGTCATGTTAGGCTTTGGGGCTGCAAGGCCCTGCATAGGCCTACACAACCTGTGCCCCCCGGGCGCATGGATGGATAGATATTATTACTATTTTTATTATTATGCCACTACTACTACTGTTAATACTAATATTAATATTAATAATATTAGGGCTTATGCCTTTATAAGAACAATATTAAACAAAACCTTTTACTAAATTTGAGATTATTGCCAAATGACCTGTAAATATACAGATATGTAGTAATTAGGCTGTTATTATTATGCGATAGTTATAGTGATAGTTCCCCCTCCCAAAGCCAATTTGCATAATCTGCTAATCATCAAAATTACGCCAGTGTTTATTATTATTATTATTAATAAAATTTCAAGTGAATGGGCGATGTTTTGCGCCTCTGGCTGATTGTGTAAGTCTGCATTTTTAGACAGTCGCTTTCCAAAGAATGAATCAGAACTTGCTTTCTTTTGCACATGCCATGGTTTACTTACAGCTCCCGTATGAGTGCGAATGAACGGTTTGGAGTGAATCAGACAAAGGGGGCAAACTCTCGTGGGCGGGACACTTAACATTCTAGATCAGGGGAGCCCACACTTTCCGGCTTGTGAGCTACTTTTAAAATGACCAGATCTACAACTACTGCTAGTTGTAGTAGATATAAACACAGTAGTTACATATAAACACGGAGTATACTTCTTTTTGGGGGGTAGAGTGTGGCTCAGTGGGTTAAGCTCTGTGCTTGTGATTGGAAGACTGCCAGTTCAAGCTCGGCCTTGGCACATCTGTGGGTCCTTCAGCAAGGCCCTTAACCCCCAGCTCCCTAGGTGCTGCTCTTGCGGCTGCCCTTCACAGCTAAGCCTGCTCACATGGTGAGCAAAGTTGGAGGAGGTGAAAAAAGAACTCCCCCACAGGGATAAATAAAGTATCAGTTATTATTATACAGTGTGTTGGCAAATCTTGCATCACTGCATGAGCCCAACACAAAACAATTCAATACATTCATGGGTCCTTACTTGGTACGGCTCCCCCACTCATTTTTTTATATCCCTTTTTTAGTAGATATAAATCAGAAGGCTAGCTGGGTCACATACGCTCACTGGAATTTTGCTTCAGCTCCAGAGGTGTCAATTTCAGGTCCAGAAAGTAAAAATCCAGACCAGGATTTTGTTTCAACCAACAAGTTGAGCTACTCTGTGACTGTGACTATTTATTCACAACTGATTGGTTGAAACAAAATCCTGGTCTGGATTTTTACTTTCTGGACTTGAAATTGACACCTCTGATCAGCTCACAATAAATGTGTGTTTTATGCCCGGTGATGTGTTAGAAGAGAAAGGATCTAAGTAGTTGTTACTGTAACCCAATGTAACAAAGTTTTAAGCAAAAGCGGACTGGCCGCCCTTCATATCATTCAAGTGGCAAATGCCGAAGAGAGGATGGAAGAGATGATAGAGTTAAGTCTAAGACAATTGTTTTGAATGTTGCGCGATCTACCGGGGGTGCGGGGCGCGGCACACAGTGACAGAAGCACTGAAAGCAGGAACCCTCAAAGCAGGCATGATCTGACTGAATTTTGACTGGTGCAGAAGCAAGGCTCCACGGACCGGCAGTATCCTTGTCATGGACCGGTGTCAGTCCGCGGCCCATAGTTTGAGAAACCAGACTATAGATTACAATGGACCATCAATACCTCAAATGGGTGGATGATTCCCTTAAGCAAGTGACACCTCTCCACCAGTGCCAAATCGATCGCTGACAATTCTCAATGTCATAGTTGTGTTTGACAGGGGATAACTTGCTGGGAAAAAAACACACAGATGCAATTTTCCACCCTCTAATTGGTTCTGGGAGAGTATAGCCCCAACCCCTACCTCGGGGGCATCTACCTTCACAACGAATGGTAAGGAGGGGTTAGGCTGCAGCAAGAGAGGAGCTGAGCCAAACAGATCTTTGAGCTGCTGAAGTGCCTCTCTAGCTTTCAGGTTCCACTGGAGGGTGAAGCACCCACTTTGAAGTAAGGCAATAGAATAAGGGTGTGGCAATAGAGCTGAAACCCCTGAAAAAACTATGATAAAAATTGGCAAACCCCAGGAAATGCTGCAGATCCTTGATGGTGTGGGGTGGAGCCCAGTCCTTGTCTGATTGAAGACATTGGAGAAATCTTGATACGCCATTGGAACCTGAGATTTCTCCTCAGGACGGGGGCTCTCTACAGAGGAGACTTGACACAGTAACATCATGCAAGTCTTGAGACAGAGGGCAGACCATTTCCCCTTTAGCCCAGGCGAGACATGAGCAGAATCCCGTCCACCCCGTTCACGGCTAAAGATGTGGGTCATGGTTCAAAGGGGATAGAATGCCGTCTCACCAGCTGGAGAAATTGTGAAAATTTGAGTTTTAATTATTAGTTGCATTTGTATTTGGCTTCCGTCACTGGTGTATGCAGAACTCACATCCGTGATCCTGTAGTGACATGGAGCACAGTTTTCACCGATAATGCGGTAATGTGGGTTTTCTTCCTTGTCGGGAATTCTTTGAAAAGTGACAACTATGGGGTGTCTACGGAGGCAGTCAATGGCCTGGAAAGGAACTTACTCCACTGGGTGCACACTCTGTGCCACCGTGACAGTCTCAGCATGCTCCATTGAGCTTTCCCCTCCACGGGAGGGGTAGTTTGTGGACCTGAAGTGCGACTGACAGATCGGACAGTGTCTCAGATCACGACCCCACCCCCAGGGCATATGGCTTGTACTATTTCAGGGGACAATGGGATATTATAATAATGGTATCCTGTGTGCCGTCCATGCGTGGGCCACAGTTACCGGACACGGGCCGTAGTTTTAGAGGGATGCTGAAGTTTGCCATAACTTTGGCTGCGCAGGAGGGAGGAAGAGAATGGAAAAAAATACATAGTGAAACATTTTATGAAGATCTGGGAAGCATATCTATGTCCAGTGGTGGTGTTTACCATCACTCAAACAATGCAATTGTGTGGCCCCATACTTGCTAGCTATGTATTTAACAAAAACTACACCAAAATGCAGAAGCAATGCTGCGTCTATATGAAATAGGAAGATCATCATTCTAGAGTGAGAAAGATTATTCACAAGTGAAAACCATTCAAGACAGTTGCCAATATTGCC
Organism: Petrocephalus zakoni; assembly: GCA_026774425.1. Lineage (NCBI taxonomy): Eukaryota > Metazoa > Chordata > Actinopteri > Osteoglossiformes > Mormyridae > Petrocephalus > Petrocephalus zakoni. The sequence continues at coordinate 4,326 of JAODKN010016213.1, read as the reverse complement.
AGGAGTGGACGTCCCAGCAAATTCACCCCAAGGTCAGACCGTATAAAGAGTAATTGCAAAAAACCCAAGAGCTACATCTCCGACTCTACAGGCCCCAGTTAGCGTGTTAAATGTTACAGTTCATCACAGGACAATTATAAAGACAAGTACAGCTTGTTTGTTGGGGTTGCCAGGAAAAAGCCTCTTCTCTCTAAAAAGAACATTTTAGCACGGCTTAGGTTTGCCAATTTGCATCTGAACAAACCACAGTACTTCTGGAACAATGTTCTTTGGACAGACAAGAACAAAGTGGATATGTTTGGTCACGTCTGGAGAAAACCAAACACAGCATATCAGCAAAAACACCTCATGCCAACTGTCAAGGTCAGTGGTGTACTGTAGGGCTGATGATTTGGGCTTGTTTTGCAGCCACGGGACCTGTACACCTTGCAGTCACTGAGACGACCTTGAACTCCTCTATATACCAAAGTATTATAGAGTCAAATGTGAGGCCATCTGTCTGACAGGTAAAGCTTGGCTGAAATTGGGTCATGCAAAAGGACAATTATCCCAAGCACAACAGCAAATCTACAACAAAATGGCTGCATGAATAAGAAAAGAATCAAGGTGCTGCAATGGCCCAGTCAGAGTCCAGACCTCAACCCGACTGAAATGTTGTTTGAAACTTGAAATGATCTTGAAAAGTTATTGTTGCTGAAGGTTGTTCTGCAAGCAATTGAATCTTAGAGAGTACACACATGGTTTCTTCATTTGAGCTTCATTTTTGTTAAATAAATAATGACACGGTGGAATCAGTTGTGTGTTGTTTTACACCTGGGGTTAGATTTAAATAATTTTAGAGCCTGGTAAGGAGCAGATGATTTTTTTTTACAATATCCTGATGTGTAAAACCATAGAACTGAAAGAGCATGTATTTTCTATTTCACATGACTGTATGTCCCTTCAGTTACGAGTGAACCAAAGCTACAAATATACCAAAATACCTTGTTGTTGTATGGTAGCTATTTCAACTGATAGAAATATAATATATTTCAGAAATGGGAAATAGTGTTGATCCAAAAGCAGGAAATAGACGACCGGAATAAACACTTGAAATGACAAGCAAAGAAAATCTTTTTTTTTTTCATTCAGTAGAATCATGAACACCAGTTCTCACTAAACAATAAAGTGACCCCTGTAGTTTTCTGTAAATATACGCAATTTTTTGCCATAAGATGGCAGGATGGACGAATCAGCAGTGCTAGAAAATATAATGCAGTGCAGACATGGAGGGTACAATTCGTGTAGGTGGTATGGCTCGGGTAGTTACACCTTGGTTACATGTGAGCTATCAGCATGAAAGTGTGGTACATATTGGGTAGTGACACATTATTTCTGGCCATCAAAGATTTATGTGAAGTTTGGATATATTAAAAGATGGACATACGAGATCACAATCTCTATGATTTGCATGAAAAGTAGATTATGGATGTCTTCAAGATAGATCATAATATAAAATTGTCAGCTCACCTACCCCTAATTAAAAGCATATTAAAATCTATAAAATACATGGTCTGTCCATGATGTGGTCCAGACCTCCCTCTAGGAGTGATTTGCACCATGGGCTGGAAGATGGATCATGTTTTTCGCATTTGGCACCAATGAGTAGGCATTTGATTTCTCATGTCTGCCTCCAGGTCTATGGAGAATGAGATGAGTGAGGTGGCCAGAGGATTTAGCCGAGCGCCGAGCTGGCCAATGGCTGGGACAGGCTTCCCGGTGACTCTTTGATCTCCATTAGCAGGCCCCATCACATTGGACCAGCTTTTGCAGGGGGGAGGGGATGAACAAATGCATATCCAAAACACTCAAAGCGCCGTTCATTTCAGATAAAAACAAATTACAAAAGAGATTTGGGATGCGGTCAAACGTGGCTTTGTGGGGAGCGGGGCCTTGTGGTTGCAACTTCGAATCCTCCCGGCTGTGTGTTAGTGGAGAGTGCGAGTCCCTCTGGTTCCTTGTTTAGAGGTTCAACTAGGCAGGTTCGATTGTGTCTTCTGTCATTGGCTGGAATCTCCTCTAGGTGTACCTTGTGCTCTGTGATTGGCTGGCATCTCCTCCAGCTGTAACCTGTGTTCTGAGTTTGACTGGCATCCCCACTAGATGCATTCCATGCTCGATGATAGGCTAGCATCTCCGCCAGATTTCCGCCATCCTCCAAATGTGCCCCATGATCTGGAAATGGCTGGCATCATCTCCAGATGTGCCCCTTACTCTGTGATTCAATGGCATCTCCTTCAGATGTCCCCTATAGTTCACAGGACTGGCTCCAGGTTCAGACTCACTGTAGTCCAGTTCCAGATAAGAGGTTACAGCAAACAAATGGGATTTTAGATCCGCGTGTAACTCTTTCCTGCCTTAGTTTGAATCGAGTCGTTCGTCATATACTAACTCTGATGGTTCAGTTTGGTCTGCTGGTGTTATCCAGGGGTGAACATCCATTTACTCTGCTGAATACATATGAATTAATGTGAATGAACAAATAAACAATTATTTCTTAATGTGGGATTTTTTTCCAATGAATAAATTTACTCAAATAAGAGGTTAGATTATTCAAAAATGTTCAGTTTGAAATTATGCTACTGTAATACAAAATGGATTTATTTTAAGGCTTTTTACACATATTTATCAGGGGTTCCAATAATTGTGGAGGCCGCTGTATTATGAATGGAGTACATAGCCACTTAGTAGTTCTACTTATTCATACAGTTGAAGGATTTAAAGACATGGTTCAAAGGTCCAACCGAAGGCCCATCCTTCCAATTTACCTGTCCATCTTGGCATCGGCTTACCTGCAAGACCATCCCCCCGCCGCCCTCACAAAATCCTCCCGCCTAGCATGCATTGTTTCATTTGCAGGCTGTGTGACTGTAATCATAGGCCCACGGTGACTTTTTATCACAAATTTTTTTTGCAGTTTTTCTTCTTCTGTTTTTCACAATCCTGGTTTATCTTTATCAGACGGGCCGGTCTGAGTATTTCACAATCTGCTCAGTTACTGGGATTTTCACGCACAGTCTGCTTTTAGAGCAAGTGGCCTGGTGATGTGCTGCGACAATATTGTTCTACTTTGTAGGCAGCATGGTGTGTCCAAACTTTTGACTGTCACTGTATATCTCAGAGCTGTGGGAATAGGTTTGAGTCTATGGCTGTGATGATTCATATCCTCATGGCAAGCCACCAAAGATCTCTCTCCCGGCCACAGGGAGCAGGTTCCACTAGACTCCCACTAGACTCCCATTTCATTGGCGAGTGAAGATGTGAGCTTCACAGTCTTGCGCCTCGATTAGCGGCCACCTCATTAACCGTAGAGAGACTTTGCACACAAAGAAGGCTATTTGCACTTCTCCCTAAATGGAAGCTGAATGAAGATGGAAGATGTTTTCCTTAAAGTAATTTAAATACATTTTCAGAACATTCTTTAGCTCCCTTTGGCGGGGATGCACTGATATGTTTGGAGGTTCCCCTCTGCAGGCACGATGAAGACATTCATTATCACTGATCAGTAAAGACAGCAGGGACCGGCACTGCTTGGCCGGAGTAGTCTCGTGGGGGGACCCGCTGTTCATGATGGGGCCCCCAGGCGTTTCATACCCGCATTTGAGGGCCAGCTAGTTTCATTCTCGGATGCGCTCAGTAAGTTTTTCTGACTCAGGAACTGCCTGTGATGTTTTGCTGGGTGTAAAACCCTGGGAGACGCCGGGCTGGATGCCAGGATTCAAAAGCTCTGTCATTCAAGTTCAAGTACAGTGAAATGTTTGTTAATGTACCTTCCTGCCATCTTAATCCACCATATAATGATAAAGAATGATAAATAGCAATTAAACTGTGACTATACATACAATCTATACAGTACATATACAATGTACAAATTATATACACTCACCTAAAGGATTATTAGGAACACAGTTCTGAAGGCGAAAGGGGGTCAAACACCGTATTAGTATGGTGTTCCTAATAGTCCTTTAGGTGAGTGTATATACCAATGGATATTCAGTAGCAGAGAGATCACAGGACAGGGGTGGGGTGGGGTGGGGTGGGAGTGGCTTTAAATGCAGAACACTGTGACCTCTTACCCTGTGAGGAAATTGGGTGGCGCAAGTCACGTCACGATTCTGGGGCGTGGAGTAGGATTCCAAATCAGGTGATCCAAATCATCATCCAGCTATCAGACGTATAAATGTATATATAAATATATATATATATATATATATATACATACATATATATATATATATAATATATATATATATAGGCACTCACCTAAAGGATTATTAGGAACACCAT
>JAODKN010016209.1:0-13324 GCA_026774425.1 Petrocephalus zakoni | reverse complement strand
TGGTGACACCAGCTTCCGCCGGTTGGTTCAATTCAAGTCCTATGCATAAATACGCTACGGAATTATAAAAAAGTAAAAAAAAAAAAAAAAAAAAAACACAACAGATGATACAGACAGTCCTAGACACAAATTCCTCCAAACTAAATGAGGAAAACTCCCACAACAATCTGTCACAGTACAGTATCAACATTCTTCTACAACAGAAAGTACCAACGTTCTTCACTTGAACATCCAGTGGTAAAATACTTCATAGTCAAGTCAATCAGACTTTTTTCAGTTGTGAACCTCAGATTAATGAGAATTAGAGAACGAGCTGGGCACCGTGTTCCCTGAACTGCAGACACACCACTGACCTCAGTGTGAGCATCAGCCCAGAGTAGCTGAGATCCCGCCTTGTCGATGGCCAGACCATTTGGCCAGCCCAGGTTACTGTTGATCAAGACCAGCCGCTCAAACCCGTCCATACCGGAGCGTTCCAGTTTAGCATTCTCCCCCCAGTCAGTCCAGTACATGTAGCTGAAAAAGACGGCACCACAATCAAATTGCACATCCAAATATATATCCTTGGCAACCGTAAAGGCACACATGTCGTGCACACAGACATCTCACCCCATTTCATGGTAGAGAGCAATGGCCCGCGGGCTGTCCAGGTTCTGCCAGATTAGAACTTTTCTCATGGATCCATTCAGATTAGCCACTTCGATGCGATTGGTTCCTGTATCAGTCCAGTATATCTTACGGCCCACAGAGTCCACCGCCAGTCCGTCTGTGGTCACCAGTCCTGGAACATGAGAGGCATTTAGAATAGCCGAAGCCTGCCTGAGACAACTGCATGATTAGCATGGACTCTGCAACCAATCCTTCATAAACAAAAAGCTAGGCACGGAATAAACCTAATTATACGCCAAGCAATGCTGGAAGTGTCAAAGTTTCAATAAACTAATGAAGGCATGACCTCACCAGTGGAGATGATATCCTCACACTCTGTGCCATTGATGTTGGCTCTGCTGACCTTCTTTAGTGTGCTATCAGACCAATAGACTTTACCTGCATGGAAGTGGTGCAAAAACATTATTCCATTGCTGTTAATTAAAATGAATAATGTTCTGATTGTTGTTATGTAGTCAAATCTATCCCAACCTCATACCTTCTCTGGGATCTACACCAATGGCGATGGTGTTCTTCATGGAGGCATTCACAGCCAGCACCACATCTGCAAAGTAGGGAATGTCCAGGGAGACCAGGCGGATGTCTGTCCTCCGTGCGAAGACCAGAAAGCTGCTCATCCCTTTGGTAAGCAAATAAAAACCCTTTCAATTCAAAACCAGGAAATACATTTAATAGTTAATATTTCTGCATTGGCTTTGATTCTGGAGGGCAGATGGCCTTCATTGCAGAAGGCAGACAGTCAGCGACATACAAAGGTGTCAGCCTGCGAGCCTCTACAGCCGCTTTAGTGAGGCACGAGGGGAAGGCCGGTCGCAGGCCGTCGCACCGTTACTCGGACAGCTGCAGCATGTCACAAGAAGCTCCTAGTGACTGCTCTGTCGTGGGGGAGGTGTGGATGTGTGTGCGGTGAGGGGGAGGTTATGGATGGTGCTCAGGAAAGCACTCCAATTTCAAAGGGAAGCTCCTTTTCTTTAAGGTGGGGGCTGTTGTAGTCAGTGGGGCGCCAGCAGATTCGGGGGGCTCCTCACCATGAGAGCAGGTCTTGCCGTCCACCTGGAGATTGATGCCTGTGGGACAAGCACAGCTGGAGCCCTTGGGGGCTGGGGCCAGGAGACAGAGGTGGCTGCAGCCTCCATTGTTCACCAGGCAGGGGGTCTGGACTGCAGGGGGAGAGAAGGCAAGACTGTCACCAGCCCTAGCTGTCCCATAAGGCATTTGTGCTACTTGACATTTTAAAAAGCAGTGCCATGATTTGATGGTCACTGCAGCTCAGCAATGAAAAGTCCATGCTTTGAGAACACTCCCCCCTGAGGGTGGTTTCATCTCCTGGGGGCTGTGCCAGGAAGCCATGCCCCAGCACACTCCCAGCACACTCAAAGGCAGCCCTTTCTGTGACAGCGCGTTACATTACATGCATTCCAGGGCCGTGGGTCAGTGGACTCGGTATACATCACACGGCCTTTCGAAGGGGTGGCCGGCGATCGCGTTACAGGAGGGACACGATTCTATACCAACGAGTGTCAGCAGTCATGAGATATACGCAGCTTACATAGGAGACAATGGATGGCATGCTACACTGATAACAGCCCTACAGAGAGCAGTGTTTTATATGGTTATAATATGCAGCAATGGGCCACGAGTCTTACTAAGCTTTTTACCTCTTGAGTTTGGCAGTCAGTCTTTCATAACAGTTTTTAATATGAAGAGACTTGTATTGCTGCAGCAAAACTAAATTGTCTGCGGCTTAAAAATCTATTAAACTGCAATAGGCTCATTGAGAAGACCACATTGTGCTTTGGCAAGATCAGAGAGAACAGGGAGAACAATCAGTCTTTCTGAGGAAATATATGGAAGGTGATTGAACAATGAATATTATGGTAGTGGCGATGATAATGTTGAGTAACAAGGCGTAATGGGCCAAAGAGGAAACTTATTCTCACGTCTTGCCATACGGACACCTGCTTGTTTCCCAGTTAATCACTTACAGAGAATGACGCTCAGAGGGCTTAGGTGAGGCTGATGACACTCAGAACATACCTACAGAGCGCTGCCGGTGGAACATGTGGATGTCCATCAGGTTCTCCAAGTTTCTGGACAGTGTGACCCGGTCCAGCCCTGTGTGCTTGTTGGCACTCTGGATGCTTTTAGACTGCCAGTCTGTCCAGAAGATCCTGTCTTCATGAAGAGTCAGGCCAAATGGGTGAGGAAGCTGGCTGCCAATTAACACCTGGAGAATGACGGTTTTATTAATTGCCTGGCTATCAACAGAATAACAGTGATTCAATCAACACAATGTAAAGGGAACTTTAGCTACTAAATAAACCGTATCAAACATTTGTGACTATGGCCATAAGGCTTTCAGGTTTCTCCTCCCCAGGAGGTTCTTCTCTTACCTGTCTATCGGAGCCATCAAAGTTGCCATACTCAATAGTTTTCATGCCAGCATCCGCCCAGTACAGCCTCTCTGTCTGGTAGTCGATGGCCAGGCCGTTAGGCCAGGTCAGATTGGAGGAGATGATTACGATGCGGTTTGAGGCATCCATCCCAGCCCTCTCGATCTTAGGGCTCGCCCCCCAGTCTGTCCAGTACATATATCTGGGAAAGCCAGAGAAGTATAAACAAGTGCAGATTCTCTCTGTGATGTCATAAATCAAATTCCGGTATATCACATGCATCTGGCCCATAGCTCACCCTCCGACGGGATCCACCACGATGTCCCGTGGCCGGTCCAGGTTTTCCCAGATAAGCACAGTGCGCATGCTGCCGTCTGCATTAGAGACCTCGATCCGGTCAGTTCCTGTCATGGCATGGAACACAGGATACAAAATGGCCACTATGCACTGGTACATGTAGAAATGACACAGGTACTGCAGACTGACCTTGCAAACAAAAAAAGACGAATAAACCGCTACCTGCATCAGTCCAGTACAGTTTGTTGGTCACCCAGTCAATAGCCAGACCAGCAGGACTTTCAAGACTGGTGTCCACAACAACCTAAAATTAGTTTGAATCAGAGAATTAAAAACAACTCGCAGATATGGCACATTAGGATTAGCAGGACCTAACTTTGCCTCCAGTAGAACTCAGATATTTTCATATCATATATCACTGTTGCAGATGCATTTCATTTTATGTAGGAAAAAATACTATTTTGAGAAGGGTAGGCTTCACCGGATTTCCACAGGGGTCCATAGCATAAAAAAGGTTAAGAACTGCTATTCTATAGTGGTCCAGAAATTGAAAATGCTGCCAGCAGATGGATAAAATAAAACAAGGCCAAAAATAAGGATTTAACACATTACAGTGCTGGACCATGACAGCACGGACCTCCTGATTGGAGCCATTCCATCTGGCCCGGTTGATGGAGTCAGTGGTGATGTCAGTCCAGTAGATGTATTCTCCCTGAGAGTCCCAGTCCAGTGCCACGGCGTTGCGGACATCTGCCAGTGGGATGACATCATCGGACTTGTCCTCTGTATCGAAACTGATTCGTCGGATGTCCGTCCTTCGGGCAAAAAGCAGGAACTTGTCAAGACCTGATCAAAGACCAAAGGTCTCTTGTCAGACTTCTAGGATAAACATCAGGCAATCACAACACACAAACACATAATAAAAAACAAACAAAAACTTGCTAAATTTAGCATGTTGATTAAGAAAGCTAATGCTAATGTTAAATCACTATTCATTACCGAAAGTCTTTTAAAACTGTTTTGTCACGTGGCCATTATCTTTTAGTGATTCTTGTAGTGATATCCATAATTATGAGTAGTGTAGTAGTAAGTAGTATAACTGTATTCAGTATCAAGAACCCAGAACTAAGGAGCTAAATTAGAAGATGCATATTAAATACAATGGTAATACAATGTTCCCATCCTCTGTATATTAAATACAATACTAACACATTATTGACATGAGGCAGTGCATCTTGTGACGGCAGGCCACGGCAGGCTTCCTCGCTAAGCGTGCATGAGGGGAAGGGCCCCACTTACTCTCAGCACAGCTGAAGCCGTCCACCTTCTTAAAGCCAGTGGGGCAGGCACAGGTGTAGGTCTTGTTGCTGGGGAGACACAGGTGACTGCAGCCCCCATTGTTGCTGGCACAGCGGTTCCTGCCCCCTGGGAGACCAAGATAATGCGTGTGAGCAGACACATTGTGGACAGGCACTAAGAGGACACCTATGAGAGTGTGAGATCCACAAGGCCCCCCACTGACCCGCAGGCTGCCTCTGGGGGTGCAGGGTGTGGATGTCCATGGGGAAGTGCAGCTTGCTGCGGATGATCTCCTGGTTCTTGCCAGTGAACTTGTTGGCACTGTTGATGCTCTTCGTGTGCCAGTCAGTCCAGTACAGGCTGTCCTCAAAGACGGTGATGGCGAAAGGGTGCGGCAGCCCTGTAACAGGCCACAAGGAACCCAAAGATGAGGGGTGTTACGCTGTTAGGAGGCTGTCACACCAGATCTGTGATCCAGTGCATGAGTGTCAGTTACAACATTCCAATGCATACATTATCCTAAATGGGGAAATGCACCTCCTCTAATTACGTATTAATGTGGACCCATATAGTAAGCTTGCTTTTCATGGGAAAATAACGTGTAGGATAGAGGAGCCCCCCCCAAAGATCGAAGCTGCCATGTGGCTGGATCTGCTTCTCATTATTTTCCTCAGAGCGCGTCCCAGTGTATTTACCGCAGTGTACGATTTCACATGACGACGCCGTTATTCCTGTCTGTAAGACGAACAGCACCCCAAGGCTACACACCCCAAACCAAGTGGAACAGACCAAAGCACGTGGCTCATCCAGTCCCCATTAAAGAGTTGTTTATTATTTCAGCAACTTGGAAATGATGCTCTGGATGATAAAAAAAAAAAAACAAAAACAAAAAACAAAAACAAAAAAACACTGACAATTACCTTTTTTTATAAATCCTGCACCTGGCAAAAGTGGAACGGCAGGTAAAAATAAAATGCACTCTGCAAGCTGTTCCCATTCACATGAGGTCCAAAGGACACTTCCACCACATGAGTGGAAATCAAAACCGTCAAAAAAAATCAAGGCCCTTTCTCAAGTGGAAGAGTGGCAGATGACGGCGGCTCGTTTGCTGACCGTACTGAGGACACACGACGCATCACTAGGGGGAGCAGCCCGATCAGCTTAGGAGCTCACGGTATTCCTAAATCATGCCTCTTCTCTTATCCCTCCTGCCCATCTCCCATGTGCCCAGCTCATGTGCCCCAACTCCTTTAACTCCTTCAAGCGTGCAGCATTTGCCAGGTGCCGGCACACTGCTTCCTGCTGGGAGAACAGCTGCTACGGCTGGGGGCTGCTTTGCATGGGGGTCCCTTGTTCATGTGGAGTAGAAAGCAGCTCTGCAGGCACACAGGTGTGATCAGGGCAAGTCACTGGCTGAAGCCGCCTCAGCCCCCCCACGGCCCCAGAAGCCGTCACGGGCAGGCGCCCAGCGCACACGTCCCGTTTGTTTGGCCTGCCCTCTGAGGAAACAGCGGGCCTCCCTGGGAGAGATGCTATCTCAGGCCTCAGGCTCACTATACTCATTAGCCAGGCTTCCCTTACAGGGAACTTCCCAGCCAGTCATTCCTCCAACCAGGGTCACTACACACAAAAATATCACTGCGGGCTCGTTCCATTGTAATCTGACAAATTCCCAAAAAAGTTTTAGCGTCACCATTTTATTTAGATTCGGATTTAACACATACCTTCCAAAGCTCAGATGATGGATTATTATTTATCTTAAAAAGTAACTCCCTCCAAGAGATACTTTCACCTCCAAAGACTGAAGGTTGCCGATTTGAATCCCCGACCAGTAAAGTACCCTGAGGTGCCCTGAGCAAGCTACCGGCCCAAAGCACTGCCCCCCGGGCGCTGAATTATCTGCCCAATGCTGTATCACACATGGGTTAAATGTACAGAGTGCTGCTGTGTGTCAACAATGAGAGTCACCTACACCTTGAATTAAATAACCTTAGATACCATGAAAAAAGCCCATTTGAGTGTTCCAGCAAGCTACTGCTGAGCCGTGTAGCTGTAATAGTAAAAAGTTTTATAATTTCTTTGCTACCTGGGGTGCAGGAAAGGTACTGTATCTCAAAATCCACCACACTGCAAATATGTCTTGCTAAGAAGTCTGGTCTGGCCCAGATAACTAGCTGGATAACTTTCAGGCTATGTAGAAGTAACTGGCTTGCCGATATTGTGATGCTGGTGACTTCTTAGCAGGACACATCACCATGGTAACTGCCCCGGAGCAGGTTAGCTTTCAGAATCATGGATCTCAAACAGTGCTTGGACCAATCAAATAGGAGTCAGTACAATACCTGACCTAACAAAAGGGCTTTCCCAGACTTTCAAAATGGCTGTGACTGTGGTAAAGTTATCTGAATATTTGATATTCAGTCTTCCGGCTATAATATCATTCAACAAGGAAGCCAGGCAGTTTTTAATTACAGACCTTGGATGAGTATTTTGACTTGACAGGATCTTGCGGTTTTCCAAATTACTTTACATATTACTTCATTAATTACTATTTGAAAATTCGCATGTGCACATAACTTTCAGTAGTTGTCTCTCTCATACAGTCACTGGTAGTGAATGACAGTGTAATTATTAAGAAAGATGTATAAAAATACATAATCTGAAAACTAAGTGGTATGCGTTGACCCCCATATCCACAGGCTTAAAACACACTTTGCTGAAACCTCTCTCATTTAGGTTTTATAGTTATTTCTCTATTTTAAAGATCTAAAGCGCACGGTCTGAAGTGTATGGTTCTTTCAGGGCGTGGCCAACCCACTTTTGCTAGTTTAAAAATAGTCACCAGGTACATGGCCCAAAAAAAGTCTCATAATAAGTCATGGGTGTGTTTGTGGTGTAACCTGCTATGAACCAATCAGAGTCATCTCCCATTCCCTTTAAGAGCCAGGTGCACTTGCTTGAAAGCTGGCAAGCAGACCATCTACAGCAACAGCCGGATTCCACCAAAGGAGAAATCTGCATTCCTAGAGAGTGAACTCAAAAGAGCACTTAATAAAGAGTGGCGCAGGACTATTTTTCATTTTTGAATGCTGTGACTGATATTCATTTTAATTATTTTTCCTGCTCCTGCAAACATGAGTATTGCTGAAATAAATGTTTTTGTCATTTTATCAAATATTTATGTTAATGGGTAAATAGAAAGTCACATTAAAATTTTCACTGAACAAAAGAAAAATAGGCTACTATGCCTAATTTGGTTTTTACACAGCCAGCCTATCCTGGAACTTTGGAAAGTGCAGTACATTAGCATTAGCGCCCAGCTAATGACTGCAGAGCCAGCACAGAAATCTTTTAACGCCCGATGATGATAGTTCCTATTTAAGGAAAGGTGAATAATTATTTTCCTCAGAGCGCGTCCCAGTGTATTTACCGCAGTGTACGATTTCACATGACAACACCGTTATTCCTGTCTATATACTGTAAGCCGAACAGCACCCCAAAGCAGGCCAAATGACGTGGCTCACCCATTCCCCATCAAAATATTCTGTTTATTATTTCAGCAACTAAGAAATTGGTTTACAGACAGCCAGCCTATCCTGGAACTTTCGAAAGTCTAGTACATTAGCATTAGCGCAGAGCCAACACAAAAATCTTTTAATGCCCGATAATCCAAGTACCTACTTAAGGAAAGGTGAACAAAAAAAAAGTACCAAATAAACAAATATGTAAGGTGGTAAGATATTTTGCAGTCCTTATTGCAAATAACTGTAATGGGAACCACTTGCCTTTTGCCTCTTGTGACAAATGCAAAGTGCTATTATACACTGGGCACTAGTCTGGCGCTTCAGGGCCACGTGTCTTCAGTGTCGAAGGGCCATACTACAGTGACATTCACTGCAAGTGTAAGCAAATCAGAACTGACAACTGCACTAAAAACCGAAACAACACACCAATTTGTGGATTTTGTTTGTGCAGATGTACAACCTGTTATTGCAAACATTGCCACAGGTTAAATTTTTATTTTTAATCTATTGCATGTTTTTGCACTGCTACACATCCCTGTGTGTATAACAAGCAGTCATATATGCAGGGATCTCTGTGCACGCGCCCTATGTAGACGCATGTTGTTATCTTAATAACACACCCTTAAAATAACAATGAAATACTGCACCACTGACTTTAGACCAGGTTTTTACTGTCCCACTGCCTCAAAATAGCAATTCGCCAACAATGGACGACAGATGGGCACAAGAACATTTGCTATTTAATCAACATGGGCACTGGATGGGAAAATGACAACTGTGTCAGGCTCATGTGAGCAAAGGCACTTATAGGGCCCTAAATAAAGAATAATTTACAGCGGTGGCAAAAATTATTAGAACACTTGGCATATTTAGAAGGTTTCAGTTGTTTTTGTTGAATTGGCCATTAAAATACAGAGAAAACAAATGAAATATCTACAAAGTGATCATTATGCTCTATAAACAATAGAATAGAGCTTTCATAAGGAGAATCACTGCGCCAAGTCCGGACCCCATCAAGCACATTTCTGACGAGTTGGAAAATAAACTGGACAGATCTATTGTACATTTAAAAGAATGGCTTGAGTTGCAGAAGGCATGGGATACCATTAGTGTTGAAGTTGTCAGGAAATATATTGACACTATGCCAGAGAGATGTGCTGCTGTAATTGCTGCAAAAGGTGGACATCTGATATTTGTTGTGCAACCATCTGCATATTTCATGAACAATATGATATTAAATCGTGTTTTGGAGGCAAAATTTAAGATCTGTCAGGTGTTCTAATAATTTTGGCCCTACTGTATAAAACCTCAATGCACATGTTTGGAAAATAAGATAATTATTGGCATATTCTTAATGTCGGTCAAACTGCAGATGCGCATTTATGCGGTCGGCGGTTCGCTGCCATCATGCCTTTATAGCTTTGGCAGTAGCCACGGTTTTTCTCTTCCCCATTATTGTACTTTTGAATTCTCCATATTTTACCATAATAATTCTCTGTTCCGTCGCATTGAAATATGTAGCCCTGTAGCACTGCATGCTTGTGTGACTAGTTGATTGTTGAACACTGCATGCTTTTAGGCGCACGCTCTCGGGAGGTAATCATGGTTTCAGTAAGAAAACCTGACTCAACATAGACTTCTGATAGTCAGCACCATGATACTGTTTATTTTAGATTGCATTTGCTTGGCATATCCCAAGAGGGGGGGGGAAGAAAAAAAAATGAGAGAAATCTAACTTGCTCTGGGGAAAGTGGTTAAAGCAAAGCTAATGAGAAGCGAGTGCCAGTTCAGGTCTGTAAGGCAGGAATTCTCTGTGCTCCGCTGGAATGCACCCTAGCAGTGCGTGTTTCACACTCGCCGTAAACAAGACATCAGTCTCACTTTCATGTTAGATTGGGTTGCAGCCTTTATGGCCACAACCTGGGAGCTAGGTAAATTTAGTATAGTGCCATGTCTGATTATTGGGAATAACAGCAACAGACGTAAAGCCGGTTGAGCTCCCGTGACAGTAATATGTGAATTTATGGAGGCCTGTGTATCTGACATTTAGCAAGTATATGGCGCTGATTAGTTTCCTGTTTAATATGGGTGTGCTGCCCTGAAACAATAGCCACGAGTGCCAGTGATTAATTTCAGCACTTCAGCTGGAATGCCAAGTCTATGCCAGGGAAAATTTTGCCTGACAGAAATTTAATTTCCTCAAAACTTTTTCAAAGGAGCATGTAAGTTCAATACTGCCAACTGCCAGTGATGTGGTTAAACATAAGACAGAACTTACCTTGGCTGATGACCGCTTTCCTATTCCGGCCATCTAGGTCCGCCCGTTCAATCACATGGTGCTTGGCATCTACCCAGTACAACCGATGTCCGGCGTAGTCAATAGTCAGCCCATTGGGCCAAAAGAGGTGGGTATCTGCGATGACACGTCTGTTGGAACCATCCATGTTAGCATACTCGATACGTGGGGTGTTACCCCAATCCGTCCAGTAGATCTTCCTAAAAAAAGACAAGAATGGACAAAGATCATATTTAGTGACTCAAAGCCAGAGTGCACGTAATTCAGTATGCCTGATTATATTTAGCTAATAAAAAAACTAATAAAACTGTCCTGCCACATGTCCCTACTTTCTTTCACTGTAATTTATCACGACGTGGGAAAAAGAAAACGCATCAAACAAAAAGGGATTATAACCACCAACAGGCTAATTGCAAATCAGTGTCCTGTGCTAAAGGGCGGGGTGAGGGGTGCCAGTGCCAGGGAATGCTCTTACCCCTCCATAGGGTGCAGGGCAATGGCCCGGGGCTTCTCCATGCTTTGCCACAGCAGCACTTTCCGGTGTGTGCCATCCAGGTTGGCCACTTCGATGCGAGACGTGCCCGAGTCAGTCCAGTACAGCTTGTCATGGATCCAATCGATGGCCAGACCCCCTGTGGAAATAAGACCGCAGTATCTCACTTAGCCCATGCTTGACATGAAGGACTGTTTCCCTGGCTTAATTCACGCAATTCCACATGCTAACAACAAGATAAGCAGAACAAAACCAACCTCCTATAATCACTAAATTAATTCCAATCCCAGTAAGCAGACAAAGCTGCTACTTGGTTTACAACGGAATTCCCCAAATTATCACTTATAACACATTATAACAACAGGTTTCCCCACAAAAAAAAGTGAGTGTTTAATGGTGCACAGCAGAATCTGGCAGGGCAAAAACATATTGGGAAGTCATTTAAATCAAAACATTTTGAAGTCAGACAAGCACATTACACAAATACCTGACGAATGGCAATATCCATTTTTGTCTGCTTCTCCAAGTGTTCTAATGCAGTTATTGTACTTAAAAGGTCACCAATCATACCACTATCTACAGAAATGTCAAAGTCTGCACATCATAGCAATAGATTTCTTCAGTTGCGTATTTGCAGGTACCTGGGCTCTCCAGTCCAGTGGACACGACTTCCTCCACATTGCTGCCATTGAGATTTGCCTTCATGATGCGGTCCAGAGTGACGTCAGACCAGAACACCAGCTCCTGGTTGTGGTGAAAGTCCAGCGCAATAGCATTCTCCAGATTGTTGAGTAGCAGTGTGTACTCTGAGCGATGTGGCAGAACTTGGCGGATGTCGATCCGATTGGCGAACAGCAATACCGGCTCTGGTCCTGCACCCAGATAGAGAAGAATTGCTTACAAACCAGGTAGACCTTTTTGTTCTTGGGGTGTCAGATCAAATTTTGACTTGATGACTTGACATACTGCTAATCAAGCATTGGCAGAACAATGATCTAAATGTAAAGACTTTAAGGTCTGGTAAAACAATAAAAAGGTACATAATAGCTTAAAACTCTGATAATTTGTATTTTATTTCATTCCACACAAATGTTTTGGCATCATGCTTTCATCAGTATATGTTTTCAAAGGTACAGTAGATTGTTTTGTGTATATAAACAATCATACTTCCACAATTAGTTAGGTAGCTAGCTAGTAGGTACATAGACATATTACATTATTATAATTTTTTGAGTTCTATGTTTTTTGAGAACGGTCCCAATCACCTTGTACTTTTTGTAGGGTCTTACAGACCATACAGACCTTACAGACCCGTTGGGGGGGGGGTGGCCATGAATCCGCAAATTTTTAAATACCACAATGATGAAGGCACAACGTGAAATGTTTGGGTGGAACATTAATACAACACAAACCATCAAAGTTCAGACCTCATGATCATCACTTTGATTATTTTGCAGTGTCTAAGAACCAATGGTATTTATTAGCCGAGGTGGTACAGTGCAGTGTTTGAAGTTTTTTTCGTATATAACAGTTAAAAACAATTTCGCCCTTCCTGGCCTAATCTGCAACAGATTCTGCCAGCCTGACCTTTGGCCAGACCACGACCTAGCCCTTTTCCTGCTCTTCTTGGTCTGGTTACACTTTGCACAATGTAAGCCATGACAGCCAAAGACTGCGTACACGGAGACGGCTGGAATCCCGCTGCGCGCCGCTCGCCAGCTTACCCAAAGCCTTACAGCTTCGCTTGTCAGGCCGGAGCTCGTAGCCCTGCACGCACCAGCACTGGAACCCCCCTTCCGTGTTGCTGCAGCCCTGGCTGCAGTAGCCTTCCTCTGCGCACTCATCCATATCTGCAGAGTTTGGGTGGGGGGGGGGGGAGGGAGAGCATAGACGGGTCAGCAAGGAGGCCAGCTCCTGTCCCGGTCTAAAAGTACACTTGCTCATTTAGTGCAAGTCCAGACCAAGATTTTGTTTCAACCAACCACTTGAGTATATAGAGTCACAGTCATAAAGTGGTTCGTTGAAACAAAATCTTGGGCTGGACTTTTACGCTCCACACCTGGGTTACCAACCTCTGTTCACTTATATGACAATATGCACAATCTTTCCCTTCCAACTACGTGGTTATTTGTATTCCTTAGTGTATGATTCAATGTCCATGTCTGAAAGCATCATTTGTTTATGTTAAATATTTATTCTATTTATTTCTCTTTTGCACTATGACCAAAATATTCAGTGACATTACTGTAATCGAGACACTAATGGTACATGAGTCCTGGAAGGGCCCGCCCATTCTGGGGGGGGGGGGGGGGGGGGGGGGGGGGGGGGGGGGGGGGGGGGGGGGGGGGGGGGG
>JAODKN010016208.1:0-13328 GCA_026774425.1 Petrocephalus zakoni | reverse complement strand
ATTTCTTTCCGTATTTGCCCCATTTGCCTGTCATTTTATAATGCTGCTTGACTGTTCATCCACAGACCAACCTACACTTCACACTGTAAGTGACTGCTACAGTACCGCTGCATTTTGCAGATGTGGGCGTACCACATTTAATACGTAACGTGCCGTCAAAAAGGCGCCCGTCCACTCACTCACTGCAGTGGTCCTTGGGTTTCATTCCAGGGATCAATACCCATAAAGAAACGATCCAATTCTAGTTTTTTCTTTATTCACAACGAAACATTTTTGCGGCCGTGGCACATTATTAAGGTAGCCCAAAAAAACGCAACCCGCGGCTCTGTAATTTTTCCCGCGACTACATTTTCATAATAGCCCAATTGTGTGGGGAAAACATTGATTGTCCTTCTTCCCACACTGGAGACATTTCAGCGCGGTTGCTCATAGACTAATTTGCACATTGTCTGTGTTGGGATTCCAGTTAGGCTTGGAGGGGTTGTATTTGTGCTAGTTTACTATGTGTATGCTCACTATGTATCTGTGTTGTCTGTGTACCCTAGGTTTGTGTGCTTGGTTTAAGAGTGACTCCTCTCCTTCTATCTTTTTGTCTTTGCCGCTCTGATCTGCTTTGCTGTGCTTTTAAACATAGCTGTTTGTATTTGACTGAAATGCTTAAGTGTATTAGCCAGGTATAGCAATGAAGCTGAGTAAAATCTGCATATTGCTCTGTGTTTCCTAATTCCTACTACTCACAAATGAGGAACGGCATAATACATTACCACTGAATGTAAGTTCAGTCTAATGTCTACATCAAATAATTAGCTGCAATACCAAATGATCTGCTGTTGTTATGTTACGTTTAAGAATGAATGGGGAGCAGACAAAGACCACAGCACAACTGGAGCTGTGCCCAACCCTATCTCACTGCTTTGGTTGTTTGTATAATTTGATGTTGTCTTTGGAGCTTTTCAGTGATTCTGAGTCTGAACAGGTTAAGAGGTTGAGAGTGTATTATTAACTGGTTCTGGGCTGGAACGGAATTCGGCTTCATTGTTTCCGATGAACCATAAAAAGTCAAATAGTCTGTTGGTGGATGAGACGGGGAAAAAGGTCTGTATTTCAAGTTTTTTTTTGGCAACACCAGTCGCAATAACTAGGCCATGTTCCCTGCAAGACAGCAGGTGTAATGGTAAACTGAAGGTATCTGACACAGAGCCTGAGGCTTAAAGGTAAAATAGAAATACTTTTCTCTCGTTAAAAGAAAGTAATCTGCAGTGATTGTATATTGACATATGGGAAATGCTTAGTGAAGCTTTGAATGCAATAAAAATATGAATAAAGTCAAATAAATAGAATTAAATAATTTGACCAAACAAAGTTAGCTTCTTCTCCTGCCACAAAGCTGTGAACATCGTAGTTGACTACCAGCATGTAGGTTTTTTTGAAATAAATCAGAAACCATGGTACTCTTCATGGTAACTTTGAACCATGGTAGGTAAGGATTGAGTGTTCGGCGTCCAAAATCTTTAGCCAGCTAGAAGCAGCTGGTGCTTTCTTCAGGTCTAAATTCTCCTCTCTAACTTTATATAAAATCTATCAATCAATTTTTGCAACAGCTTGTAAAATAAGGTAAAACACCATAGAGCCAATGTGGAGAAAAACCGAAAATAATTCCCTGATCCCCTTGAAAAAAGGTGCTCGAGTATAACTCCTGGAAAATAGTAGCATAGAGTGCAACTAAACAAATTGCAACTAATATGACTGAGCTCAGTATACTAGGTAAGACGATTACTTTATGTCATATCGTTTTGCATAATGTTCATGCTAAAGGGGAGTTTCTTCATTCAAAATTGAAAGAGACCCACCGCCTTCTATCTCGCGATGACACTGCCTTCTATCTAGTGAATTTCAAAATATTGGTTAGAGAGGGCTGGGTAATTTTGAGTGCCTTTACAGAACATAATGGGTAATTTCAGAAGGTGTCAGGTAAAACGTGTGTGTGTGTGTGTGGCCAGAGAGTAAAACAGGCATGAACGTATAGTTGTGAGTGGGTCATGTCTATTTTATTCTCTGGCCATCTCTACTACATCTTTCCCTAGAGTCTCTCAGCCAAAGGTCAACATGTTCTGCACAGTAGATGGGAGAGTTATGCTAACCTGCTCAGTGCAGAGAGGAGACAGTTTGATGATCACTTGGATATTACGTGCTGATTCCACTAATCAAACTTTCAACTCAGCTGTTGCAAAATAACTCACTCTACATGTTGGCAATCATACTCTGGGAAATCTTGTCTGAGTGGCAAGAAATAAAGTGAGCCAAAGAAAGAGTGTGCCTATAACCACAAGGTGCAGAGGTAAGAGTCAATTTTATTTTACTACTTCTTAAAAAGAGTGGGGCTGGCATTATATAGTGCATTCAGATAGTGTTTGGAATCCTTTTTCCACATTTTTTTACATTACGGCCTTACTCAAAAATGTATTTAACTAATTTCTTTGTGTGTCAATCTACACACAATACCCCATAATGAGGTTTTTGCTTATGTATTAAAAACAAAACAACATAACTTATAAACGATTTCTGAATGCACTAAAGATGCAAGACATGCTTTTTGTTTAAATTATTATTATTATTTATTTTGTTTTAAATAGGTCGCATTTCAGCATACATTGCCTTGGTCATTTTTATTGTTGTTCTAACATTTGCCATATACCTTCTGAAGTCAAAACCACCAAAGATGGTCAAGAGAGGTAAAAACAAATTCTCTTAGATAAAAAATGTTGAAATAATAACATTAAAATAAGTTTCCACAAATACTAAATGTAGGAAACCTCCCTTTTGGGGAAACGAAACGCATACATACACACCTCACCTCAATTCTTTGCACCTGAGTGCAGTTACCATTAGTGGAACCCCTAGCTTGGCGGTCCACCATGCCCACTGTGGATCTGTTTCTGGGGCTTGAGGGTGTGGTCCCGGCCCCACAATCAGCCAACGTAAACAATGCAAATAACAAAAAAAACATTAGTCAGTGTGAACAGAAATGCAAATTGCAGGAAACTTCCTCATTACGTGGTGGCATTAACAAGAGGGAATATCAACCTTGTAGTATAACATACAACAACCTTTTATCAGCGCTTTAGGAGAATTTAATCCAGGAATGGATCCGTAAGCATAAAATGTGGAGGAATAAAGAATGTCTCAGTGAACTTTACATGTTTGGTTCAAAATGTGGAGGAGCATGTTTACGCTGAAATGCATGGTCACATGAAGAACAATGGCAGAACTCAGGCGGAATCTTACTCTCAAGAACAGGACTTTATTTACTTTATAATTTACAACAGCAGGAAACTGTAATATTTATAGACATTTATGATTTGCAATGTAAATCCATTGTTGTCTTTTGGGCACTTCCATATGCGCTTTGCTCAAGAAAAACAAAATACAGTAAAATAAATGGTGAATAATGTATTTAATGTAATTAAAAGGAGAGTTAAAGAAATAGACGTACGTTTTGGTATTTATACTATAAAAATGCTAAATAACTCTTCTCCCTTTCTCATGGTCAGTGTTCTGCAATCCTCAACCATCAGACGCACGCCAGGATAAGAATGAAAATCCTGTGGATATTGAGGAGATTTATATGTGAAAGCTGACTGTGGTATATCTGGTATATAGACCTGACTGGAGTCAGCTTCACGTTTCAATTTAAAAGTTTAACCTTTAAAGGTAAAAGCCTTAAATTCATTATTAGGACAAATTGTTATGTATTAATATCCTTTTAAATTAGAATTTTGACAGTGTGACTGAATAATATTTTTCTAAGACAACAACTGTTCATTTCAGTTTTTACATTTTTGTTTTCTTAATTTGACACTGTCAATAATATAGCTTAATTAACATCATTAATGTTTATCATTAAATGTGATGTGATGACATTAAAAATAATATATACTTGTTCCACATTATACTTTCTTATCTCTATATATTCTCAATATTCAACTACTCTGTAGTTGTATTTATTCATGATGTCTAAATGGCCTTGTATTTGAAGTTGCAGCAGATGGCACCTGTGGTTTAGCCTCTTCACAAATGTTGTGTAACCACACGTAGAACATAGAGGATTAGGACAAATACCAAAATTCAGCAACTGGCCACCTTTTAAGTAATTCACCAGACATTCTCAGCTTAACCATGGAAACTGCACAAGGAGAGTTTGAAAAGGCATTCAATTACATCCTTGCCAGTATTGGTGAGTGACTTCACCTTTAGGCTGAAGTGAAGGCGCTGGTGGTGCTGAGCACTTGTCCATCTCCGCTAACTAAAATGACATCTTTAGATGACATGCACTGAAGACATTGAACAGTTGGTGGCTCATCCTACTTCTCTGCTCATGTGAGCAAAATTGTTATAGTCCAGGACGGAGAAATTCCCCAGAAACACCAGCTTTGTTCGCTCAAACTATGTTATCCTTCCAACAATGCTATAGGTTGCAAAAGTCTGTTCTTAAGTTCCTCTAAAGCCATATCTTAGCTTTTTGAATCCACAGAAGAACTGATACCATGTTACTATCAAATAACTAAAACACTTGTAGCCACAAAGACAGGCTCCGGCTAACATTAAACTCCTACTTTAAAGCAATTTTTCCTGTTTTTACCAGGGAATTGTTTTACTGATTTAAAAAACAGGCCTGCAAACTAAAGTTTCTTGTCTTACTATTTCTGTTGTTCCTACTCTTTTCCTTTGTTAAGTGTTTCTGTACTATGGAGCTATTAGAGTGGCTTATTAGAATGTACTTTTTGATTGGACAGCACATGAGCTAGAAGTGCCAGTTTCGTCTTGGTTAGTTTTGCTTTTGGTCTGAACCCGGTTGTCATGCTGCAGCTATTCTGCTCTGGTGTGGTTTTAGACGAACATTTGTTTTGAGCTTCTCTGATACAACAAGTGTTTTTTTATTTATTTTGTTAAATAGGAACCAAAAGTGACTGGGGTCTGCTAATATCAAAACTGAAAGTAAGTGAGGCAGAACTAACAGGTAATTAGCACATTACAAGAAAAGGAGACACAGTGGTAGAGTTAGATAATGTGATTTTTAACTTCTTTTCTGGTGATGTTTCAGAGACTCATATTTACATCAGTGCGTGTTCTGTTGTTGGGTTTTCTTTTTTTATGCGATACTGTTCTGTATGAATATATTTATAAAACAAAGTAAGTGGTACCTTTGTATATGTAATAATTAACAAGGGAAAGCTAGTGGCATAATCATTAAGGCTTGCCATCAAAGGCCAGACTGGGGAAGAAATATGCTCCGGAGGGCTGGCTAACATGCAAAGAATCTGAAAACTTCTCACCACGGAGAACAGTGACTACACAGAAACACAAATGTGAGAACTCAAACTACACAGCTGTGTCTGAAGAGATCAGGGACCTCATTTAAAATAATGAGATCACATTAAACTGCATGGCTTTAGCATGTCTGCTCAGAATTTAGGGGTTCTAGAAGGAAACTAACCCATTACTGATGGTTTATATTTCGTATTTGAAAGGGAAACAATATACAAAGACTACTGGGAAAAACTACTGGAAGCTGTGACCAGATGTGGGACATTTGGTAATAAACTCCCAAACAAACTACTCCCCAAAGCTCAGAAGACAGAACATTTATTTAATGTTAAATACAAACTAAACAAACCCTGAAACCTTAAGTTTTAACCAAAGGCATAAACAAAAGTCTCACTGCCAAACACATAAACATAGAATCTCCTAGAATCAGCCCTTGGACACATTCACACTTGTACTGGCTACATGGCTAAAAGTTTAAAAACCTTAAAACTTTTTTCACCCAATGATATTTCTCTATGTCACACACACTGATGCACAAAAGGATGGATTTGGTCCCAAAATCCTCTACACTTTGCCAGCCACTCCTGAATATAACTGAGATAAAATACAATTTTAAAAAGACATTTATATTTGACACGTTTCCCAAAGCTTACTGCTCAGGGGTCAGAGCACCAGCTAGGTCACCGCCAGAAATCAGACACAAACGAGAGAAATTACCAGAGAGAAGTAAAACATTTATTGCAGTATTTGTTCCACCAGAAGTGTTTGGGATCCCTTTTCTGTTATTACTAGGGTGACCTAAAACATCAAAATATACATAAAAAGAAAGGGGGAAAAAAAACAACATCTGCAAGTAGGTCCCAGATACTACATGTGCTAGTCTAAACTCCATGAACACTTTATTATCAACAAACTAATTTCCTAAATTCAGTTTTTTTTTTAAGAGAAACAATTTTTTTAATATATAAAAAAATATATAATATATATAACCATTTTAAGTTTTTATGTTAAATTACACAGTGGGAGTAAAAATATAAAGATTTCCTTCTGTACAACAGTGAAAGAACAGTGTCTCGTTCATTTGACCCAACGCCTCCAGTGAATCCCTGCTCCGCTTGGCCCGACACAATGACTGCTGAGAGCAAGAGAAGAGACAGGAGAGCGGGAGAGGAGCGAGACGAGGGAGAGAGGAAAGAAGATTTTCAATCACAATGACATAAAAAACGGCAAAGGCAGGTGAATACAAGTACTCAAACACCGTAGCTCAGCTCTCTTTCGCATGAAGGAACAAAAGAGAATGGACGCCTGATTTGATGTGGCTTTGGGTTGCTGACGCAAGGCATCAGGCATGCACTCACAAGATGTGCCATTACCCTTAAAAATCTGGGCTCTTAAATGGGAAAAGGAATTTGAAAAGGAATCAGCAACCTCCAATAATCTTTTTCATGAAATCTGACAAAACAAAAGTGGCCTCACTTTTTCTCCTGGACTTTCATCCTCATCAGAGTCGCCCATGTGGCGGTTCTTGGGGCTAGAGCCGCCCAGCAGGAAGTTGATGGCTTTGCTTTTGCCAACGCCTCAACTTCATCCTTGTCAGGGTCCAGGTGCTCCATCAGGAACTTGAACTCAAGGTGAATAAAAGCGGTCATCCTAATTGAACCTTCAACTCAGCACAGAGAAACAACCTGAGCGGTAACTGTGTGTTCACCTGTACATCTAACTTACGTGACCATCCGGTGAATAAAGGGGACCAAAGCAACCATTCTACAGGAAGATACGAGTCAATATCTTTTTAAAACTGCACTCTAGAGGGTTATGAACACAATGCTAAAATGCTATTTTGCCTACAGATC
This sequence comes from Petrocephalus zakoni, assembly GCA_026774425.1. NCBI lineage: Eukaryota > Metazoa > Chordata > Actinopteri > Osteoglossiformes > Mormyridae > Petrocephalus > Petrocephalus zakoni. The sequence continues at coordinate 6,150 of JAODKN010016208.1, read as the reverse complement.
AGAGAAAGGTAAAAGGCTCAGGTACTGTTGATCTTCCTCCTGAGGCTGTCAGTGAATGCGGTGTTGGCCACCTCGTTAGACAGGAACTCCAGCGTAAGTAGCCTTTACAGATGCACCCTACACGTGAAGACAGCATATCTCTCACCTCTGGTAGCCCTGGAGCCGATTTGACTGAGGACACTGAGGAGGCGGTATTGGACATCTGATTTCTGTCTGGTCTGTGAGACGTGCAGAACACGGCCAGGTTTACACTTAGGACAAACATCCTTACCCCTAACACTTCCAAGTCCTCAATTTCTCAATATCTGTCTTTCGTCCCCAAATTTATACCACTGTCTCTCCCTCTCTCCACTCTTCACCAGAAGCTGTCTGTCTTGTCCTAGCACTTCTCTGTTTAAGCAATCTGAGGAATTTAAGGGATACCGAACCGAACAGGTCAAATGGCCTCTCCTTTTACTGGAGACCTGGACCCTAGTCGAGTTGGATGTTTTCAAATTCAAAGTTGATCTACTGGAACAACGTTTAACGTAGTAATGTTGTTCGACTAAGGAATTTGATTATAAAAAACTAAATAAAATAAATTTCAATAATAATATTCAATGAGTAGCGCCATAAGGAGTGGCTGCCTCTCCATCTAAAGGTTGGCCTTTAGTCCATTTCTGCATGTACAAGAAGCATGGTGGGTAATGTGGGTCACGCGCACGTCCTCCAGAAGCTCTGACTCTTCTGGCAAGAGACAGTACTCCTCTCGGCTGATTGCCAGAGCCCAGACCAGCTCCTCCTCACTCATCTCTTCCACTGCCTTGGGTGGGCTGCTGGGGCAGTCATATAGTCAAATTACAACAGCTCCTAAACAGAACTGCAGCCACACCTGTGTGTGAGATGCTAAGAATATATGAGTGTTAGTGTGTGATCTGAATAATTGTCTGAGTGCATGCATATTGGTGCACATGTGTATGTATGTGCATGAGGAAATGGCCACTTACACAGACAGCTCATTCACGCACTTGTGTTCTGTCGGGTGGGACTGAAGACTGAAGTCAGCAGGGATGAAAGTCTGGTCCTGCACCCTCAGGACCAGTGCAGGACCAGGATCCAGTATAGTGGACAAAACAGAGAGATTATGAACTGAAAAAATTAATTGATTTACGAATTGGCCAGAAGTGTATAGAGATATAGTGAAAGAAAAGTGAGGAAAACTGCAGTGTACAACGGTAGACTATTATTATGGCAGTAATTATTTAAGAGAAAGATTAGAAAAATACAGCTCCAGTTCTTCCATTTCCGTCAGGTCCTCGGGGAGTGGAGTGTCCATTGGCCCTCTGAGGACCACCTGAGGGCTGCTGGGTTCCTGCACGGCGAGTTTTTCTGCAGGGACACCTCCATCCAGCTCTTGCCTGACTGCGTTCGTGAGCGCCGCTCTTGAGGACCCGATGGCCACAGCGGACGACCCCGCTTCATCAGCAGAGAGAGTAGGAGTGGCCACCTGACTTTCCTCACGGTCTTTCTTTAGTGAATACCACCACCACCCCGCCAGCGCCAGCGCACAAGGCAGCGAAATTGATGCGATGGTCCTTATATTTAATGGCATCTCCTCAGTAGACACCCAGCTACACCTAGAAAGAGACAGACTAGAGGGGTTACAGCAAAACGGGCTCCGGCTCCTTCACCATCCACGGTCAGTCTCCTTCACACCAGCACCAGTCCCACTCCTGGGCTGACAGCGAGATATTTCCCGTGTCTGTCTTTTTTAAGTAACCTAAGTCCGCGGGAAAAGCGCGGAGCTGGCAACTCTGCTTGGAGGGTTGATAACGGAAGGGTCACACTATATTTGTAAATGTTATAAATAAAATATAAATGTTACTAACCATGTACTTGCGTAGAGCAGAGTAAGCAGCTTATTCCTTCGATCTTGATTATATTACAATACGGCTAATTGAAACAATTGAAGAGCATAAAATATCTGCCGATACACTTCGCTGAAAATCCGTACTGGAATCATACACTCGTTTAATTTTAAATAGCCAGTACTACCGTTACTACGTTATGAAACGAATGCCGGTTCCTAAGGTAACAAACACGAAGCAACATTCCAAGGCGTTGGATCTGAAATTTCATTTTGGATGGTACTAAAACCAGCTAGCTACGATTGCGGTGGAGTTGTTAGCGTCCGTGCACCACCGTACCCCATAATTAACTTTTCCCGGTTTCAATAGAAATAGACCAGAATTAAAGTAACATGTACAATTTCCAAACGTACATTACACTGCACACGAAATCAATTTACTACGCTTTTACAGTCAAAACAAACATTTGCAGGAACAGCAATAACCTAACGATAATAGAATGTGTTCACCCTTTTCAATTTTTGAATTATTATTATTTTTTTAAAATTAAACCCAAGTATAATGCATTATTCTGGTTATTATTAAATTATTCGTTCAATACACGTGTGAGTTTTGTGATTGGGGGACATTGACTTTGGCAATTAAGGGGAGGAAAGGGGTCTACTTTCTATTATGTATTAATCCTTGCTGAGTTCTTGAAGCTTCACTCCATTTCAGCTGCCTTTATCTGAGACATGATATGCTGCAAAAAAAAAAAAAAACTTGTGTTGGTAATATAGCGATTATATTTAATGTACAAAGTGGCCAAAGGTTATATGTGGTTAACTGATAAAAAAAGGTTACTACAGAATACACTAGATTTATTTGTAAATAAAAAAACAATACCAGAAGAAAATACCTCAGAGGGGGTTGGCCTGGTTGAAAGGCTTTTGTTCCAAACTGTATGTAAGTGGCACTGACATTAATGCACATTACGGCTTACATTATAGTATCTGCATAATGCTGTGGGATCAGTTTTCTATTTTTTAATTTCCCTCTGGAAAATCAATTCAGATTTGTGACAAATTCTTATTCTAATATGTCCACATGTTTCATAACACACCTTAACAGCTGGCGAGCCACATAAATTAAATCTCATATAAAAAAATATAATTAATGACAGGAAGCTTAGTTCTAAAATCTGCGATAATACACAAGCTTTGTGTGATCCAAAAGATAGATTAAGATGAACCAACCTTAAAATTTGCAATAATCTTTTATTTATTTAGCAAGCAGCTCTGACCACATTTCTAAGAGTTCATAACACAGGGGACGCCAACACTGTTCCCCAAGGATGTTAAGTGCTTGCTCATTTCACTTAGTGTCTTTATTGTTTAAGTCTTACTTGGATAGGGGAAAAAACATTTTAGCCAACGCAGTTACAATACTTTTGGAACTAATAAAAACTGTTAATGTGATGCAATCCAATTGTAAATTGCTTATATTTACGTATACTTGAGAGTCCTTAATATTATGTGAACAGTTTTTTACTATCTAAACGTAAAATATGTAAAACCCAGAAATCAACAGACATGGAATATAAACTAAACAGCTCTGCATTAATGTAGGGAGTACAAATTATGTATGTGTATTTAAAAATATAGCCAGCACCTAAAGTACAAACCGTTTGTGAATGTGTGTGCATAGAAAACAATAGACCCTTACACTGTAAAAGTAATTCAGTATTGTAAAGCTTTCTGTGACAGGCATTTTCCTAAAGCACTAAACCTGTGGAAAAATAAATGTTTTCTCAATTATGCCGACTTACGAAAGAGTTTCAGGATTATATATGTTTGACCATTATCTATTCATCTGCTTCGATTTGACACAGTCCAAAAACACTGCATGAACACCTAAACAAAAGGCTTCCCCAACCACCAAATTTCTTAAACCACGTGTTTAAATTAATGCCACCAATTATCTAGCAGAGTATTTAAAATTATTTGGCGGTGTTCATGGAAACATCAGCTTTACACCCCATACCGTACTTCTTACAAAGGAGTTCATTTTAGCAACCTGAAATTTCTATAAATCAACTCGTCACACGAAGAAATCACTAGCAGTAGTGAAACTGACCATAATTGAATGGAATGGTAATGTATCAAATGTATCAAAAAAAAAGTATTTTGTACGTGATGCAATTTGACGAAAAATGTTTTCAAATCAGATATAAGCCCACACATTCCCCACAAAAAAGGTGTTGTTTCGAATTTCAAAGGGCATGTGAATCACTTCCAGAACTGCAAAATTCATTAAAGCTTCATTAGATGTGATACTGATCTGAAGCAGTTTCTTTCGTTCACAGGAGTTCTAGGCTTAGATTCCGGGTCTCAGCAGTCACTTGACTCCCACCATCCACTGACTGACCTTGTTTACGTGGTCCACAGTTAAAGCTTGATGGATCTCATCTGCATTCTTCCAATTTTGTTCCTTCATTGCTGAGGAATGATAGTTATATGTTTGAGGAATAAGAATGTTGTCTTTGATGATTTTAAGTAAAGCACATGTGATGGACCCTAAACTCAAGGGCCCTGAGCTGTTCTTTACAGGATACAGAAAATATAAAAAGTACACTAAATGAGTGTGCTTGAATGTGAGGATTAAGCAAATCATCATGACTTTTCTCTAAATGTTAGTTTACCTTCAAAGTATGTCTGCAAGCTGTCAATGCCCAATTAACCACTGCCATGGCATCATCAACGTTAGGCTCATTTTCTGATTCGGCAGTGGACGTGTGGGACTGATCCATCACAGGATATGACCGTGGTGGTGGCCAGTCCAGAAGGAGGAGGGGCCAGGGGCTTCACAGGTTGAGTAGACTGAATTATTGATGGAGGAGGCAGGCTTGAGGAAGGACCTAAGGGAATAAAATAACAATTTAGAGCCAGCATTACACATATAGCAACATTTAATTCTGGCGATATGTATTTTTTTATGCAATATTAACAAAATAATCAATACTTTAACAATGTATAAACCATTTTTTAAGAACAGGTGGTGGTATAACAAATAAGAAAGCTGGTAGAGACTTACCCTAAAAGACTTAAAGCTGGTTCTACCAAGTATTGACTCAGGGGGTGAATACTTATGTGACCAACAAATGTCTGTTTTTTTTTCTTCTTTTATTTAACTTTTGGTCACATTAAACAATAACAAAACTATCCCGGTCCTGCGCAGGATAGTCCAAACACCAACAGCTATGACAAAGACAAGACTAAATAATTTAACTTCTCAGTCTCTAACAGTGTTGTAACAATTTAGATCAGATTTTCAATTGCAAAAATTTTAAATTTACCATGATGAAAGGTATATAAATAATGTCTGACTTACTCTGAGATGGATGTAGTTGTGGTGGGGGCACTCTTTTTTTGAGAAGGTTCCTTTTGGGCCCACTTTAAGCAGTCTGCAATCCGTAAGAAAACTGAGGATGGTCATTCCACCCCCGCTCTTGGTTTCCTAAAATAATTAAAAGAATAAATTATAATTTATTGAATGATAAATTATCATCTATACAGACTATAAACACCAATCAGGGACGTCACTAGAGATTCATGGATAGGGGACTAAGCCTCTTTTAGGGGGATCTGGGCATACACCCCCAGGATTTTTTTTAAAGCCCCAAAAACTTCTTTTCATCATGTAATTTTTAGATTAACAACGGGTGTAAAATTGATCAAAATAAGGTTTTTGTTGGTCAAGGTTGGATAAAATTATACCCGTCTCACAGTTTGTGTTAGACACTGATCTAATATGACTTACTTAAATTATATCCAAACAAAGTGGTCAGTGACACTATTGTGGCTTAGTGGCCCAAGCACTTCACCCTCAATGGACACGGCTGCAAGTCTTGCAAGCCTTTTCTGACCCATTGTCTTGCGCAGCCAGGTGTGCAGCAGGTGCAGTGCACCAAAGGACCTTTCACAGGAGCAGCTGCTCACAGGAATTGAAAGGGCAACCTGAATGATTTCCTTCAGAGAAGGAAACATATCATCATCCAGGAGGTTCTGCACAGCAAGCATATCTTTGGGAGGACACCCAGCCTCTCTTTTCCGGGCAAGAAAGTTTCTGGTCACAAAGTTTTCTGCCACATAACTTATGTGGAATTTAAAAGACACCGTTAATGTTACAGTTAGCAATCTCGCAACGTCTGTTACACTGTCACTTACAGGCAGTCTCACATAAAAAACGTATTGGTTAACAAAGCTTTGATTCTGACCAAAGTCTATAGTAGTGAATACTCTCTCCCTCTCTCTCTGTTCTAACT
>JAODKN010016206.1:0-13368 GCA_026774425.1 Petrocephalus zakoni | reverse complement strand
AAATAAAAGAACCAAAAGTGGTTCTTCACAGTGATGCCATAGGGGAACCTTCTTTGGTTCTTCAAAGCACTGAAAATTACACAAGGTGTTACTTAAAGAACTCTTTTTTTATTGTTTTCAGTTCTCTAAAGAACCTTAAACACCATAAAAAGGTTCTCCAGCATGAAAAGGTGCTCCAGAGCACTAATGAAGAACCAAATTTTTCTTAGAGTGTAGTTCATTTGACTAGTGTGATTGCACTGTACTGGGCCTGGGCATTTAAATGTCTGAAAAACATTGTAGCAAAGCCATCACTTTGGTCTATGGCAGTGCTACAGTGTTTACTGGAAATTTAGGCTGATGACAGTATCCAAGAAACCAGAGATACAATGATTAGAACACATGGCAGGTAGAGGGTGTGTGGACAATCATAAAAAAAACTTCAGTGACAAAGCTGGATTTCCTGGTGTGTCTTATTTTCCTTCCACAGACTACAACCAAGTGCAATAGGGCCACTCCTGTCACCTGAGCTGAGCTGTCAAACAGGTGACTTCACTAACTTGCAGTGGCAACTATAACATGAGCACCTTAAAACTGGGTTACTGATAAGAAACCAAAAGTTAATTTGGCGGGAATTTGAAGGTTCAGTGGACACAGGCCAAGTGATAAAGTGTTGAACTTCAGTTCTTCAATGCTACATACTCCGTCCCATCGTGGTTTTTCCACAGAAAACCACAAGTTCCATAATACAACAGCAGTGGAGGGTTCTGAATGCACGGTAGTGCTGATACACGCGCATGTACAGTGTAACAGCTAAGGAGGAGACCGGGCCTTTGCGGCTTGGCTGTGCTGGGTCGGGGGGAGGTAACCCGTCACCCTGATTGTCCAGAAGTGGTTTTTTATCGTCACATTAGTGCATCTGCAGAGTGCATGTGGAGGAAGGTGGCTCAGCACTCAGGCACATACCCCACTGACTCAAGCAAAAAAAAAACTTCAGTTTTAAAGATGTTGAAACACTCCGTGGGGTAAGGAGGTCATGCAGAACTGCGGTTTCAGCATTACTGTGAAGGATGGGCACTTTGCAATAGCTTCTCAGACTATAAGCTATCTGACCTAATTCATAACCGATGGAGAAGCAGGAGTTTTCATACTGGGGCTGAGGCAGGGTGGAGAGGGTGACAAAAAGCACCGTGGTGCTCAGCTTGGTCAAATTCTGTGAATTATTAAGACTGACAAATGTCAACGTAAGTCGTTCATTTCAAAACCAGATACAGAATGGAATACAGTATTACCAAGTTAGTTTGTTCTATCTAGTTAAGAGTATCGCGCAACAAATAATAGCGCGTTAAACCTGTTTTATGCGCAGTGGACGAGGAACCTGGGCCGTCTGAAGGTGTATATACACGGCGGCACACTCAGTGACGAAAATCATGAAAATACTCATAAATAATAGCCATAAAGGCGACGGGACACTCACCACCGCCGCCAGCTTAATGCCGAAGCGCCATTTATCCAGGTACTCCGAGGGCACGGTGAGCCACCTTCCGCCCTTGGGCTCCTGCACCGTCGTGGCGTTATACACCGCTTCCGCTGCTGCCATCGTTCAACTGGGCGAAAATGTTTAGTAACGATTAATACCAGCGTCCATTAAAAAGAGAACTTCGATCGCGGATGTGGGAGTAAGAGGCGATGGCGCCGGTACAGCCGCGGCGTGCGCCTTCGCCCGAAGTGAAAATGAAAGTAAGCGGAGGAGCAGCGACCATGTGCGGGAGGAGTGCGGCTTAGAGCCGAAATAACACCATTGACCCCCGCTAGTTACTCACTAAGGTACAGAAACTACGCAACGCGGTAGGTGATTAGAAAGCAGTAAGACGCGGAAAGACGGACCCCTAACTCGCAGTGAAAGTGTGAGAGAGACGCGGCGGGCCCGGAGACACAGCGCCGGCCCCCGAGCGCCGATCCCCGGCCACCCACCCTCCGGTACTAGCAGGACTGATCCCGTAGCGGCGACTTGCTGCGCGGCGAAATGCCCCCGAGTGGCTCCTGCGCTGCAAACACGCGGTTTCCGCAGATTGTCTGTGGCGTTTCTGCTCCGCGCTTCCGGAAACAGGACGGCGGCCTCCCAGCGGAAATGATCCTCTTCCCCGGGATCGGGGCGCAGTCCTCCGGCGAGAAACCTCTGTCCAAAAGCCACCGAGCGGCTATTGCATAATGTCTTATTCGGAAACAAGGAGTTGCATACGCGGCTGGGGATAAACGCAGCTGTGCAATATGTGTTTAGGAAGAAGGCCTTAAAGAATGCGCAGTCCAGTACAGCCTATGCACACCAGTAAATAGCAGTGCTACTAACGCTATAATATTTACATTTACATGATGGGGGGAATAAATAACAATAAGTGTATCTAATAATCCTACTTCCTGTAGTCCAGGTCCATATATTTTCTCTTCAAGTATGCTTAAAGTACACTTGATATTCCCAATTCTAGTGCAAATCTTTAGTTTCTTTTTTCTAATCATTTGCTTTTAAGAGTACTTCAAGTTTGCTTTTCAAGAGTGCTTTTACAGCACTCTTACAGCTTATTACAGCACTCTGTCTGACTTAAAACCAGCCTACCCCTGGGCTTGCCCCTGATTTAACCTGAATCATGAGGAAAAAGCCCTTCAGTGAGAATAAGCCAACTAGCCAATGGACTGTAAGTGCATCCGATAAAGTGTAAATGAAAGCACATATTTACAGTAAGGTGAGTTTACATTAGGTAAGGTATTTACATGAAGGTGAGTGACTGCCTAGAATTCGGGCCTTGGCTGGAGTCTTACATGCAGACGACAGTGTGCCAGACTTGACCGCTCACATTTGTCAGGCTGTAGGGGGATAGCTGTGATGGACAGAGAAAATTAAAAAGCCTTTCCAGCCACACTACCGCTTTGTTAAGGGTGGGGAGTAATGGAATGATTATTTATTAGGAAGGAGAGACACTATTCAGAGGGAAAGATAAACATCCAGTGTGGACTGACTGAATCCACAGGAGCCATGGATGCATGTGGAAAGAAAAATACACTGAGCTTAGCAGGGTCAGCATCCTGTAACAGAGGGTGGGGCCCACCGTAAATAGCAGGACAAAGGCTGGGGGAGTGGTCAGCTAAGAAGCGGGAACACACACACACACACACACAGAGGGTACAGTGGAAGAAACCAGATGTAATCACAATTAAAGGAGACGAGTAAAAAATAAAATTAACCACATGCTAATTCTTGGATTTAAGTTTCAATAAGTGAATGTAAAAATTACAGAAAAGACAAATAAAAGAAAAATATGATTTTTCCAAAAAAAAAAAAAACTTCTGCACAGCAGTTCAAACAGCAGCTACATGTATGGCTCAATTACAGGCTGGCAGGCCAGTGGCTAACGTCATGGTCCATAAACATACCTGCATAACACCTGGCTCCTTCTTCAAAAACAGAGGCCATGCATCTGATTGGTCAGGTTACATCTGCCTACTCAGCTCACGCAGCATGGGCTCTGCACCCTTGCACTCTACGCGGACACTTCTTTCTGGGGACCTGTAACACCACATACTTCTTCACAATCCTTCAGCACCAGTCTGAATGGAGCAGAGGTTCAACACTCTGCACAACAAAGAACAGAAAGGCTGGCAAAGCCAGACCACCTGACCTTTTTGGTTCTGCATTGAGTGTTTCCCGTCCTCTTATCCCAAAGATAAACAACCTAGCAAAAATATACACAAAATATGATTCATATGTAGCAAAAACAAGCACCAACAATAAATATAAACAAATTGAAGTATATAAATGAATCGAGAGCAACTAATTATTACACTATTACCCTATTGCTATTGGCTAACAAACATACAGAGTGTTTATTACATAGATGAAATTATACTCATAAAGAGATTAAACATCTACAGACCTTTATCTTTTGCGAATTTCATTTACAGCATTTGGCAGACGCCCTTATCCAGAGCGAATTACGTAAGAGTTTAGAAGACTCCATGAAATCTGAATGGGTCTTATTCTTTACTCTTTTATTCTAAACTGGGCATGCTTTCTTATTAACGTGTTAATTTGGCGCTCCACTCGAGGGTCAATAAATAAAGCCACAATAAAGCTACAATGAAGCCACACCAGGATGATCAACACCAACACTCCACTGCCACGCTCAAGGCACCGCCTTACCATAAACACCCCCCTCCAACACACAGACACACACACACACACACATTGCATTTCTCATCCCCCAACACTGTCAATCAAGCGTCAATTAAGACCAATGCAAACTCAACAATGTCTGTGAAATTATATATTTACAGTATCATGAATGAATTGTGGTTTGTTTGGTATCATTTTGTAGTTTGAGCGATAGAAACCCGATCGCGTAAATGTGTGCGTTCGACTTCATGTTTTGTCACAGCGCATGGTGGTTGGTTTTTGGCCAATCAGGAATGACCAGAATGCATCGCTTTAAGCCAGCGCTATAAGCGGCGGCATGAAGTCGAACGCACCCTATCGCTCATTTGCACACTTCAAACGTAACTATTCCCCGCCCCTTGCAAAACGCCGCCCTGGGCGGCTGCCCGTGTTCCTTATGCCTAAATCCAGCAGTAGCGAAATGCCAAGGAGCGTTGTACTGTTCCCGGAATGCGCACTTTCGCAATGAGGAAATGAAGGCTGTAAATGAGGAACATCCGCTACACCAGGATGATCAACACTCCACTGCCACGCTCAAGGCGCCGCCCTGCCATATTCCAACACACACACACACACATTGCATCTATAGCTTACTTAACTCCCCAATGAAATCTATGTTTAAAAAAACACTGTTCGATTAAACCTAGCACACCGCACTCTTGTCAGGACGGGACTCCAGCCTTATTCGTTGCAGTGCTGACCTCTAGTGGCCAAACATTCTCAATTTTTTCCCCCACACTAAATTTAAGCAGTTTCGATTACAAGACGCATCTTGTTCCGCACGTGTTTCAACAGCTCTATGTCTAAGTTTAGCAGTGTCTAGTTTATTGGAAGTGGGTAAATGTTCATTGATAAAATGATCACTGTGGTAAATCGCCATGGGATCACACTCAGGCACTGGTTTCAGCTTCGGACAGACACTTTATTAAAGGTTTAAACCATAGACTGACTGCCCGGAGTCTGTCCGAAAGAGAAAATCCAACGGTATTCAAACAGACACAGCAGTATAACTTCATTCCAAAGCTGTGAACATTTTTGCATAATTAATAAAAAAGAAATTACATGCATTTTAAATACAAAAGTAGCCATGCCTTTAATATATCATCTAAATATAGAACTCCACATTTTAAAAGCAAAATTTACTTAAAAATCCAGTATAAAACAATAAGAGACATAATAAAATGCAATTTTAAGTTCTGTAATTATCAATTATAGATGCATGATGAACCAAAACAAAATGCCACATTAATGACTGAAGATGCAGCATTAACCCTAAACTACTGACAGTACTGTTTGAAACATTTGGCACATGACAACTGATACGTGGTAATGTTGCAAACTTTAGTCCAAAACTGGAGTTCAGCAACAAGTTACTACCAAATCAGTTTTACACATTCCTACACTAATATACACTGCAGACTGCATCCTGGGCTAGACATGCAGAGAGATAATGGGTAAAACCTGGATTAAAATGTAATCTGATGAATAAGTGAATGCATGTCACCCTGCAACCAATTACAGTACAGAAAAGTGTTCCCATCTATTCCAGCCTCTCTAGTTTGACAGATGGTAATGGTGACCACTAACCAAAAACAGCATGTACTATTGGGGTGGGATTGGGGGGCATTTGAATGCTTGCTCCCAGACTTCTGAAAGACTAGAAGTAAATCAGGGTGGTGAGGCCATTAAAGACAGGAGAGAGTGTAATCGAGGCCGTGGAATCCTATTCCTCACTGCGGACCGTGAGAACCTCCACTTCGGGGGTCTGGCTCTGGTGTGGCGGTGTCTGGGCCTTCGAGCGACACGGGCATCCCTTGGTCTTCATAAAAATCACAGCATCCGCCAGAAACAGGGCCGATGCTATGAACCCACATGACTAAGAAAATAACACACTTACTTCAGAAAGTATTCATAATATGCAAGCCTGAATCGTAGGTCACAGATTAGAGACCTACTTCACAATGATCGTTAACAGTATCAAAAGACAGTGGAATTTATGAAATTACTCAATTTTCTCCCACTCCCAACATTTGAGGCATAGAACTTCATACAAAAGATTTAAAAAATTAAATTTGATAACTTGTTCGTTCTCAAACATAAGTATTAATTACAAGAGCAAGGAACTGTCAATGAAACTCAGAATAATACATGAACACAGCTCATTAAAAATATGTAAATAAATAGCATGATCAGTAAACTTTACTTATTAGACTACAGGGCGTACCACTGACGTCATCTCCTCTGAGGTCCCTCTGTTAAACAAGGTGAAGTAGAGAGTGGCGGGGAGAAGGAGAAAGCCAATGGTCACAGTGTACGAGAAGTCCTGTGGGAGAGACCACCCATTAAAGGCTGATTTATGCTTCTGTGTCGAGCCTACGCCGTGACCTACGCCAACATTTCTCAATCTTCTTTGTCCTGGGGCCCCGAGTCATGTCAGGCTTTGGGGCTGTGAGCCCCCCCACCCAGCGCGTGCCTGGATCGATAGATATTATTATTATTATTATTATTATTGTCATTTGTCACACTTCCGGCGGGAGGAACGACCCATGGATGCAGCTGTGGGGTTGAGCCCTTCCCAAGGGCGTTTATTTAGGGTGAACAGGGTAGCAAACGGGAGCAAGCGCGATAGCGAACGTACACAGACATCGACAAAGACCGACAGGGGAGACTGGACTAGGGCAGACTAAAATAGGGCAGCACATTAAGGGTCAAACAAGAGGCAGCTGGTCAGGGGAAACAAGCGGAGCAAATTACACTGGGCAAACAACAAGGGTCAGGTGTGGCAAATCAAGCCCCGCCAGAGGGCAAAACACGAAGGCCGGGGCTGAGCGTGACATCATTATTTATGCCAGCACTACTACTACTACTACTATTATTACTATTAGTATTAGTATTCTGCCTGAGTAGTGTGTTTGTTTTATATCGCTTCTTTTTAATTAATAAACATAAAAAAATGTTAAATCTGACTGATCTGACTGAATAGTGATTGGTGCAGAAGCAACAATAAAAATATATATAAAAACAAACATTAACAAGTACAGTGCATCAGCAAAGTATTGACAGCGCTTAACTTTTTCCAAATTTTCTGTTGCAGACTTGAACAAAGTGAAAAAAATTGCTTGAAATTTTTGCCAATTTATTAAAAATAAAAAACTAAAATATAACATAAGTATTCACAATACTGCTCAATACTATGTTGAACACCCTTGGTAGCAATTACAGCCTCATGTCTTTTTGAGTATGATGCTACAAGCTCGACACACCTATATTTGGGCAGTTTCTCCCAGTCTCCTTTGCAGAACCTCTCAAGGTCCATCAGGTTGGATGGGGGGCGTCGGTGCACAGCCATTTTCAGATCCAAAGATGTTCAATCGGGTTCAAGTCTGGGCTCTGGCTCACTCAAGGACATTCACAGAGTTTTCCCAAAGCCACTCCTTTGTTATCTTGGTTGTATGCTTAGGGTCGTTGTCCTGTTGGAGAGTGAACCTTTGCCCCAGTCGGAAGTCCAGGCCACCCATGGAGCAGGCTATCGTCAAGAATGTCTCTGTACATTGCTGCATTCATCTATCCCTCTACCCTAACTAGTCTCCCAGTTCCTGCTGCTGAAAAACATCCCAATAGCATGATGCTGCCACCACCATGCTTCACTGTAAGGATGGTATTGGCCTGGTGATGAGCGGTGCCTGCTTTCTTCCTGACAGGACGCTTGCCACTCTGGCCAAAGAGTTCAATCTTTGTTTCATCAGACCAGAGAGTTTTGTTTCTCATGGTCTGAGAGGCCTTTCAGGTGCTTTTTGGCAAAATTCAGGCGGGCTATCATGTGCCTTTTACTAAGGAGCGGCTTCCGTCAGGCCACTCTACCATACAGACCAGATTGGTGGATTGCTACAGAAATGGTTGTCCTTCTGGAAGGTTCTCCTCTCTCCAAAGAGCAATGCTGGAGCTCTGTCAGGGTGACCATCGGGTTCTTGGTCATCTCCCTGACGAAGGCCCTTCTACCCCCATCACTCAGATTGGCCAGGCGGCCAGCTCTAAGAAGCATCCTGGTGGTTCCAAACTTCTTCCATTTATGGATTATGGAGGCCACTGTGCTCATTGGGACCTTCAATGCTGCAGAAATTTTTCTGTACCCTTCCCCAGAGCTGTGCCTCGAGACAATCCTGTCTCAGAGGTCTACAGACAATTCCTTAGACTTCATGGCTTGGTTTGTGCTCTGACATGCACAGTCAAGTATGGGACCTTATATAAACAGGAGTGTGCCTTTCCAAATCATGTCCAATCACCTGTATTTACCAAAGGTGGACTCCAATCAAGTTGTAGAAACATCTGAAGGATGATCGGTGGAAAAAGGATGCACCTGAGCTCACTTTTGAGTGTCATTGAAAAGGCTGTGAATTAGAGATGCACCGACTGCAATTTTCTTGGCCAACTCCGATCAGTGGCCAATCGATCGGTGCATCCCTACTGCGAATACTTATTTTTAACACATTTACAAAAATTTCAAGCAACCGTTTTCACTTTTTCATTATATTTTTCATTATTTCATTATAAGTGACTATAAAGTTACTTTTTATGCATTTTCCCTTCTAATGTTAGTGTCTATACTAACTTTTTTTTAGTATTGTAAAGTACGAATAAACTTAATGGAGGTAAGTGAAATTGGCGCTGCCATCCCGAGCGTTATTTAATGCCAGATATAAATAGCACTGTAGTTTCACTCAGGGGGGTGTACCTGGGATGTACACTTTCTTTGTTCTCATAAAAAGAAATGGATGCAACCAAGTGGACCAGTCTGATCTGGAGGTCTACATTGCTGCGACGTGTAGTTACATTTCTGGGGAGGTACATGTTCCACAGCTATGCCGTACTTATGGCATCGATTCGACAACAATGTATAAATCAGCCTTGAGGATGGGCTGCTGCGTGTCACATGACCTGGGTGTCACAAGCACCGCATTTCAGTGCACTCACCAGCTTGGGCCAGTCGGAGATGCCAACCCTGCGGTGCAGGGGCGTGGAGAGAACGATGACAAGCAGGCCGGCGAAGAGGAAGGCGGCGCAGCTGGCAAACTGAAAGACGTAGAGCGCTGGGCAGGAGTAACATATTATGACCGTGGCTGCCGGAATGAAGGCCACCAGGGAGAAGAGCTGGGAGACAAAGATCACATTAGGTGAGGTCTCCTCCAACTAGCTAGCGTCCTGTTTGATGGCCTAAGCGTATCATGCGCCTTTCTTGCTGCAAGGTGACCCTTCCACGTTCTTTTACTCCCCATCTGTGCTGGTGCAGAAGCGTAACAGTCCAGTCAGCACACGAGAGCTATCTCTCGATAAGGGGGATCGAGAGCGATAAGGGACTGTTTTGCTTGCTGTTGCTGGCAAGTCGTAGTTAACCCATTTCCCCGAGGGACCAGGATGAACGACCACAGGGGACCCGATGGGCCGAGCGCTGCCTTACAAGAAGACATGCTCTTCGTGGGCCCGGCACACAAGGACGGGTTAGCTGACATCTGATTAGTCAGTAGAAATCCAAATTTGCCAGAACCTCCAGGAGACAGGAACATCAAGACTACATGTAAGAAAGATCAGCTATTCCAGTTGCAAGCCCGGAACAGTTCAGAACTCGGACAGTAGGGACCACATTGCTGAAAGGGCCAGATTCTGGCATGAAGGCTGTAAGTTTAGGTGCAAAGGAGGAGCCAGTTCTGAAACCCTAAAGAAAAGTGATTCACAGGAAAAAGCAATGCCTACCACTTGAAAATTATAGCAGAAGCTTTCAGGCTGGTCAGATATAACTGCCAGCATGTTCTTTTCTTGGTTATATGTAATTGATCCCTAGAGGAAGCTGAGACACCCAGCATCAGTAGGCCGTTATCACCGTCACAGCAGGCCGTCATCACAAGACACAGTAGGCCGTCATCACAAGACACAAATCAGGGGGTTTTACAGCATTTGCCGTCTCATGCTAAGGGAAGATAACCAAAGGACTTAGATATGCTCCAAACTACATTACTTAACAGGCAAGTTTTTTTTTGTCCTTGAACCCAAAATCATGATTATTCATTTGAGGCCATAGTAAAAATGCTATGGGCCAGACTTGCCAGGAATGCTCAATGTAAACTAACAATTCAACAGCACATGTGAGGCTGCGTAGGAGTAAAGTACAGAGAGACAGAGAGGATAACAAAGTCCCCTGGCCTCGTTATAATTCCCGGAAAATATCAGGACTCGCAATGAGAGCCTTTTCCTAACTTTTCTGGGCAGAAAGCCACATGGACAAGGTCACTGAATGTCACGTGGTTTGAGTGCAAGGCTTGTAAACATGGCTAAATGAGAACCAGGAGGGAACATGGAACTGAGTATGCCATAGAAGGATTCTAGTGCATTCCATTTGTCCTCAGAACTCTGATTCTGAGTCAGATTATGAGTTTTGAAGCCAGAAGTGAAGACATGCGCGCTCCCGTTTCTTGGAAATCTGAGAATTATCTCGGAGCAGCCCAGAGTACCCCGAGTTTCAGATTGAAAATGGCTGCTCAGTGATATTTACATTTTTAAGCACTCTAGTGCTGTTTTAGTCAACTTCGTAAGCTGTGTACACCATACAGTGTTATTGTAGTCGATAGATGTGTTGCTACGGTCACGTTATACGTGAAATACCGCATTATGTGTCGTTTATCTACTGGCAATGCTAAAGAATTGTTTGGTCCACGTTGCAAACAAATGACTAGTTGGACCATATGTGTGTAGATGCGTTAGGGTAGCTTAGCTTTAACCTTATCCGAGTCCTAGCTTCTGTGGCAAATGGAACGCATCTGACTCGGTTTTCCCTGAGTTTTTAGTGAATGTGACATAATCTCGGCAACCAAAACTCGAAATGGAACGCACCATTCCTGGGACAGCAGAGAGAACTGCACCCATACTGCTAAAAACTCAAATGCAGCTGAGAATATAAAGCTAGTGGAGTTGCTGGGGGATCTTCAGACAGTGGTGTGAAAAATCATTCATCCAGCCCATGCTGGTAGGGTGGGGGTCTGCATAGAACACAGAAAAGGACAGCACAGCCCAGCCTTGCTGAGTACTCGTGGGCTATCTGCCCTGATGTCAGGTTACTGCTTCCTAAAAACATCCATTTGGACACCAGATGAAGTGCTAAGCTCACATAAACACAACCCATCATATGGAGGCCAGGCTGCACATGGGTAGGCCTTCCTCTGTGACCGTCTCTTAGCAGGCCTGACAGCTCCTTTGGTTAGATGTACCCTTCTAATTCAGCACTGCAAAACACTTCTGCTCCTTCTTGCATTTCTTGCTTTAAATCTGTGCTTCGGAATAGAATATTAACAGTTAACTATGGGCCGAACAGCCTTCGCGAGGAGGTGCAGATCAAAAGGGTATGAAAGCAAACGGCCTGACCGTTCAGCCAGTGCCTCCAGGAGGCCTACCGACAGACTACTACACGACTATGACAGCAGACAGACAAAAAGAGACCATCTGTGTGGCCGTATGTAGCAGAGCACTCCTTTTAAATCAATAAGGAATTCTCTGGAGATCTGTGAATAAACAGTCATCACTATAGTGACTGGAAGCTCATACAGCACCTCAGCACACGTTTGCATATGGCGGGGGGTTACTTTACAAATACCACAGTCTCAGTCTCAGTGGTGTTCGACTAGGACAAATCCTGTTAATTCCTTACCACAATTACATCTAAAAAATACTCTTGCCTCCCCCGTGAAGCCGGGCCCGGCCATGTCAGGCAACGTAAAAATAGTTTTATTCGTAGTGGACCCCGTACTTCGGGGGAAAACTGTATTAATAAGACCTGTGGCCGACAGACCAGTAGTAGTGGGGGTAGTGGAAATAAAGACAACAACGAAAAAGAATGAGGTTAATTGTGGAGCACATTCATCTTTATGAAGTACATCGTACTGTGAGCATAATGAGGGACACTCACCACCGCCGCCACTTTAATGTAAAAGCGCTTTTTATCCAGGTACTCCGAGGGCACGATCAGCCACCTTCTAACTCGGGACTCCGCTGCTGCCATCGTTCAACTGGGAAAGAATGTTTAATAACTATTATTACTAGTTTTAACATTTAAAAAGCACTTCGTAGCGATCCATCTTTTAAGTACGAACCCGCTGATTAGAAAGCTAGGCGGAGATTTGGCTGAATCCGTGTTTACATGCAGCTTACCGCAGGACAGGGCTGCCTAGGAAAAGCGAAAAGCCAGAAAGTCAGAAACCCCTAAAATATGGTACAATAAATAAATAAAATACAACTTCAAAAATGCATACAAAAACTGCGTATCGTACGTATCACCGGGGTCCAGCACACCCACAAGAAAGTTAACATAAAACGCAACAGCCCCCCCCCGACGGAAACGCCCCCCCTCCACCCAGCCCCTAAGTCGGAGCCAAGCGGCCCCCACCCCGCTTTCTGGACATCTCTCCACGGTAACCATGCATAGATGGAATTCACGTTTGTTTCCCGAATATCTTTTACACAATTTCATTATTTTATTTGATTACTTATTTTTTATTTATACTTCATGTTAAACTATGTTCACTATGGAGATTCTTTGAACAAAAAAAAAAAAACAATCATTCACGTATGACGCAAGTCTAATTGCGACCTAAAGTAGTCACCTTCCCCAAAACCCAGCCTGTTAGAAAGATAACATAATTGCTGCCTTAGATTAGAAAAGCTTAATGTAGCATATTCTTTTTCTTTTGTTATCCAACTAATACCCACAACTTTGGGTATGAACAAACAGGTATGAAATATGGTTTATCTGTATTCTGTTGATATTCTGAAGAAATGTGTTCCTTCCAAGGAAGTGTTCTTAGATTGGAATATTTAATACTGAAGCACTGTGGCAACCCAGGGGCCAGCATGACGAGTTGGCGGTAAATAGTGTGAATGGTTCAGTCTAATGCTGTCCTGTGTAGCGTTATTTGTAGTAAATAGTAGTGTGTGTGTGTGTGTGTGTGTGTGTTGGTTTGGTTAAGGTTAGGGCTCGGTTCGGGTTAAGGGTGTTGTGATTGGGATTAGGGTTTTTTACATAAAAATGAATGGAAGGTCCCCATTTAGATAGGTAGGCGAGTCTGTGTGTGTGGTCATGTATATATTACATTGTGGGGACCCAATGTCCCCACAGTGTGATAAAAACCTGTTATTTTCTA
>JAODKN010016205.1:0-13386 GCA_026774425.1 Petrocephalus zakoni | reverse complement strand
CGCCTGGCGGGCATGGGGGAGGAGGGCCACAGGGACCAGCGCCTGGCGGGCATGGGGGAGGAGGGCCACAGGGACCACGCCCAACATCACCGCCTGACCTCACAACTGCTCTTCTGAATGAATGGGTCAAAATTCCCGAAGAACACTCCAAAATCTTGTGGAAAGCTGTCTCAAAAGAGTGGGCCGAATCCGTATTGGACCACCTACGGAGTTAGAATGGGATGCCATAAAAGCCTCTGTAGGTGTAATGGCCAGGAGTCCCAGTACTTGTGTCCATATACTGAGGAACAGCTATGAATCATTAATAAGCCAAATGCTAGAAATTACATTGTACATTTCAAGGACAAATATGCTTTGTGTGTTGTTTTTCAGAAAAGTGAAAAGTAAGCACTTGTGTTTATTAGATTCTCTTTGCTAATATTTGTCGGTTTTTAACCTGGGAAGAATGAATTTGCAGTTTTTTTAGGTCTTTGGGTTTTTTGTGTGAGTTGTTTTGGACTGACATGTTATCTCCTTTGGGGAACATGGGCAAAATGTTGTATATAGAGAGTGTAATGTTAATATTTCCCCAGGTCCATAATGTTATTGATGTTTGTTCTTGGTTTCTTTCGAAGACTCTTTACTCTTGGTTGTCTCAATGGTGTTGCCCTGTTGAGGCTAATGGGTGAAGGCTATATAAACTGGTATTTTGAGTTTGAGGGTAGAGCCAAACTCAGCTGCTAAAACTGGGATAATTGTCATTCCTTTTCACTACTGCCCTGGTCAGACCAGAGGGCTGAGGAGTCTCTAGAAGCTCCTGTGGTTGGGGATTGCTGTTCTCCCTGAGTCCTGCAGGTTTCTTCTCCCATGAAACCTGGTGAGCTGGTGTCTTTACATTGCCCATAGTGCTCTGTGTGCCCCGTGCTTCCTGGGACGGGATCCAGACTCACCATGACCCTGCATTCTGTAAGTGCTTTCGGAACATGGATACATATAAATATCGCAAGTAGTGGTTGCCAGAAATTTTAACTGTTTCCGGACACGAGGGGCTCCTATGGTATTTTATTTTAGGGTACACCCCCCTCTACCACACACATACGTTTGTATTCATATCTGGTAAATGCATTCATTGCTATATGCAAAACCCTAATTCCATAAATGACAAGCTTAAACAAATTAAGTTGGGATACCATTTTTATTTTTACCTTCACAACAGAACCCCTGATGTCCATTAAATGCTATTTAGCTGTTAATAACTGTAGCTTCCTGATCACAATATGACAGCAGACCATTAAATAACCATAAGACTGGCAAACACGAACTAACATAGTTGCCTGTTAGTAACAAATGACAGAACAGTAAAATTCATTTCAAATCAAAGAATGAGTGTTAAAAGTGTTAAAAGCAGAAGATCTCCTGTGCATGGTCCCTGAGTTAAGCGGCCACGTCTCTCCTCTTGGGATCCTCTTATTGCCTAGTCTGAGTCGCTGCCAGAATGCTACAGAAAGACACAAAACACACATCACGCACTGCCAGGGGTACTGCTGCTGCATTTTAATCTCTGTACAATCAAATGATCTACCTTGCCATGTTTCTTATGGCCATGACCATGATGGTGACCATGACCATGACCGTGACCATGTCCGTGACCGTGGTGGTGGCCCCCGTGGTGGCGGCCATGACCCCGTTCCTCTGGAGCAGGAGGGTCACAGGGACCACCACCTGGCTTGCATGGGGGAGGAGGGCCACAGGGACCACTGCCTGGTGCGCATGGGGGAGGAGGGCCACAGGGACCAGCTCCTGGTTGGCATGGGGGAAGAGGGCCACAGGGAACACCGCCTGGTGGATGTGAAGGAGGAGGGCCACAGGGAGCACCACCAGGTGGGCAGGGGGGAGGTGGGTAAACTGGTGGTGGGTTGATACCTGGGGGACATCCCCCTGGTCCGGGTGGAGGGTGGGAACCGGACATGTTCAGATGTGAAAGCTGAGAGAGAGAGAGAGAGAGAGAGAGACAGAGAGAGACAGAGAGAGCAGTCATTACCTTACACACATGACAAGCTTCTGAGAGCACACACTTATAGAAGTTTATATTAAACTGTATTATTTGTAATCCATAGAAGACAATCCACAAATATTACCATAATCCACAAATATTTAATCACACACGAACATGTTTTTTCAAAATGATATCCACAAAAATACTGAGCGATTTGTACATTTTTTGCACATTCATGGATCACATCCTGTCTGTTTGTGGATCGCGTTACATTTGTTACTTCACTCCTACTTATTTGCAGATTTTTCTTCAATTAGCACAACAGCCGATCGATAGAAAAACATCCACAAGTATGAGGTGCAGTTATTTGCTACACCAGCAGGTGGCGACATAGTGGAAGATAGCTAAATTAAAATTCGCTAGTGAAGCTCTGTGAAGCTGGTCCAGCTACAATCAGCACAAATATAAAATCCTAGTACTGCATTTGTATGTAGTAATTTGTGCACTCTAATTTGTAAGTCGTGGACTCAAAATGCATGTTTGCTTGAGTTAGTAATTTTTGCTCGTGTTCTCAACTTAGTAGTTGGCATCTTATTGATAATTTGTCATGAAGTACTTGGCACTAATACAGTTTCATTTTGTTCTTGGACAGAGATAGGCTGATATATTTTGGGTTTTCAGCAGTCAAACAAAACATAATGTTGTCTTTCGCATTCCTTAAACACATTTTACAGGGACATGGGCAGTATAGATGCAAAACCTTTGACGACACTGCAGATGTCATGCTATTTATAACATATCAGCTACAAGGTGGACATGGAGCTCCTCATGGCTCCACGTGGATGAACAATAAATGTGAAGAACATGGGCTTCCTGGTCAGGAGGAAGATGAGCGCCTGATCCAATTAACATTGGACCCGAGAGACAAATTACTACCTCGAGCATATGGGGTTCTACTTGTGCCAAAATAGGTCGAGGTACATTATGTTGACTGAACAATGTGATGGGTCAGCTCTCTGAACCAATCATTCTTCATTCTGCCCTCAGGACATGTTTGCGTAAGTAAAACTCTCAATATACAAGTCTAGATTAAAAATGCACTTGTATAGTTTAGCGCATAGGGAACCTAGTTCTAGCTCCAGCTAGTCACTCACTCCCAATTAGGTCTACAGTGTTAGGCGCAGAGCTGGGTGAGGATCTGTGCCTTTGGCTTTGGAGGAACTGATGTGTCAGTGCTGTCACTCTAGCTTCACACTGGAGTGTTCCCACTTGTCTCTCCCTCTTATTCATGCTGCCATAGCCATATTTGCCAGAGCCTAGATATTGCACTCAACCAATTGTTTGCTCTGCCTCTAGTCTCCCCTACTCTGGCTAATGCATTATTTTCTTACTTCCCCCCACCCCCTCAGGGGTGTGCTGTCTCGAGACCCAAGAATATGAAGATTTGCGACACCCTGCCTGCCTGCCTGCCTGCCCTTTGCTCCTGCGATGCCTCTCCTTCCTTGCCTGCTGCCATCAGAAGCAGCACCTGCCTGTCTGCCCTTTGCTCCTGCATAGAGACTGAAATCTTAACACTTGTACTGTATAAATATAGATTTTGTCATTTTGTCCAATTGACTCCTCTGCCGGCCCCTGTAGGATGGGCTCCCCCTTTGGGTCTGGTCCCTTCTGAGGTTTCTTCCTTCTAGGGAGTTTTTCCTTGACACTGTAATCTCTGGCTTGCCCACTGGGGGGCTTTTGGGCAGAGATTATGTAAAGCGCTTTCAGACAATGTAATTTTGTGAAAATGCACTATACAAGTAAAATTGCATTGCAGATGTTTGTACAGCAAGTCTATTTTCAACTTGATTACATGATAATTACCCTCCTCCTACTGCGTTTTCCTGAGAATGTATTTAGGGCTGCACGAATATAACATTGTAATATCACACTCAGCCCCGCCCTGCATGTCTTTTCCCCTTGTTTTGCCCTCAGGCGGGGCCTAATTTACCACACCTGTCCCTCGTTGTACTTTGCCTCGTGTTTTACTCTGCTTGTTAGCCCTGTACACCTGCCTTGTGTTTAGCCCTTGATTCAGCACTTATATACACACAGTATGAAATGGGAAAAAAACATGGGGAAAGCCAATAAATTATGGGCAAGCTAATGCCTAAAAATAATGATAATAATTCATTGCCATATGAAAAAGAGGAAAAACACACTGGATACACACCAGTGGCTGTGTATCCGAGAAACCAGGTATACCAAGGGGGTTGTTATGCTCAGCCGCTAATCCCACTGGGCCATTAATGAAAAACAGTGATGGCTCAGGAGTTATGTGTTTATAGGGTGATTCAATTAAAATAACTGTAATTACAGATATAATTTCACTAAATTGTAGCCTCAAAGCTAATAGTTCTTCCTTTACCTGTACAAGAAGCATTATACAAATATTCTTATTATTATTATAATTATGATGACACTGGGGTGGCATGGTGGTGCAGTGGTTAGCACTCTTGAGGTGTTCCAGTTACCACGCTGAGGCTAATTGTCGATTTGTGTGAGTGTGCCTTGTGATGTGCTGCCCCCCCCCCAACCCTGAACAGGATATGTGGTTTCACATATTTCTGAAGTTTCTAAATTATTATTGTTGTTATATGACTGGAACAATAAATTAGTAATGTAATGCCAGTACAACTGTTGTATTTAGAAATGATACTACAAAATGTGTGTGTTTTTGTACACCTAGACTAGGCTAGCAAGTAGTTTCAGTCAATGTGACCACAGAAAAGCAATATTTAAATACTACATTGTACTATGTAAATACTGAGTTAAACATAGCCTAACAGCCAAGCACAGTGCACAGTGATGCAAAGTAGCCCACATTAGAAATAATTGTAAAAAAAAGTCAGTTTTTCAGCGGCACAGTGAGCTCTGACACAGCAGAGACGTGTACTTACAGCTTGCTAGCAGAGTATCTCCACA
Organism: Petrocephalus zakoni; assembly: GCA_026774425.1. Classification (NCBI taxonomy): domain Eukaryota; kingdom Metazoa; phylum Chordata; class Actinopteri; order Osteoglossiformes; family Mormyridae; genus Petrocephalus; species Petrocephalus zakoni. The sequence continues at coordinate 8,447 of JAODKN010016205.1, read as the reverse complement.
GCTCTCCCCGCAGATCCCTCGGCCGCGGAGCCTGTCTGGCGCTTATGAGTGTGGTGCCGCTCCTGCCCGCCCTCACACTCCTCCTGTGTGAAAGGTGCGGTTGCCACGGGGGCATTCCATGTTTCCATGACTACAGGCATTATTTTCCTCGTATATCATTGGTACTGTTACTGATACAATTATTATTGTATAGATCTTCTATTCTTGTTCTCGCTGCTATTTCTCTGTTTAGCAGAGGCATCTGTCAGAATATGAGCTTGAGACCCGCAATGTCTGAACAAAAGCAACTTCATTAAGAATTTCCCATACGCCTGTCCCATGTAGCGCAGCTCACACGCTCATACACTGTGGCCTACATAGAGACACCAGTTCATCTAACCTTGGGTGTTTAAACTGTGAGAAGAAACTGGAGTAAACGCACACATTTGAGATACTTTATTGATCCCCGTGGGGAAATTGACTTTTCACCTCCCCCAACCTTGCTCTCCATGAGAGTAAGCTTGGCCGTGAAGGGCAGCCACTTGTGCAGCGCCCAGGGAGCTGGGGGTTAAGGGCCTTGCTTAAGGGCCCACAGACGGCCAGAGGCTGGGCTTAAACCGGCGACCTTCCGTTCACAGGCACAGCTTAACCTGCTGAGCCACACTCTGCCCCATCAGGAGCACATTCCATATATATCACCAGGGTAGAAAGGGGGGGTATTAAGCCATTAGAGGATTCGAGGAAAAAGGTCTGATCTTTTTGATGAAACAAACATTACATGGTCATTTAAAACACAGGTAGGAGTAAAGGTCTCATTTAGTTTCTGGCTGTGCAATGCAAGTTGTTCTCCTTATTCAGAGCCGTCGTTTGGATGGTGCAACCGGTGTGGCCACACCAGGCCCCACCTTCCAGGGGGGCCCACCCAAAAAGGATACTCCCTCGAATATAATAAACTAAATAATAATGGTGTTATATAAGAGCTGTAACAGTACACGTCTTCATCAACATTTTTGGTTCGGTACACACATTGAAACGAATTAATACATTTATTGACAAGAATATAACCTAAATTCACAAGTAGATGTTCAACATGGGAATGTTATGCTAACGATGGCAGTGAGTTGCTTACGGCTAAGGCTAGATATACAGTCATTCATTATCCGCAATTTGGGAACATTTCGGTTTCCCAATAAATTTCCATTTCTACGTAAAATGATTGATAATGTTGTGTCTAATGAGTCGATTGGTTCTCTTAACACTAGTAATCGACATTAAGTGTTCCAGTCTGGCTTTTGGGCATGCCACAGTATGCTAACAGCTCTTCTCAAAGTGTTAAATGATTTAAGGTAATTAGAGGTTAAACCTTTTTATTCCTATTCTTCTAAATCTGCCTGCTGTCTTTGACGCCAAAGACCATGATGTTCTGTTGAACCGGTTGCATACCTGGGTTGGCTTCTCTAGTACAATGTTAGACTGGTTCAGACCATACCTACAGTATGTGGGCGTGAATTGTGTTGCACTTGCTACCTGTGTCTCAAAGCATTATGCTACTACAAGGCTCTATCAAGCGGTTGCAAGGCTCAATTTTGGTCCTGTATTATTTAACCTTTACATGCTACTGCTATCAAATATAACAAACATAAAATCAGCTTTCATCAGTATGCAGAGGACACACAGCCATCTATCTCCAGCTGCGGATGCACATGGGTCAATCCACTGCCTGTTTGAATGTGACAAAAACTCATGGATGTCGCAAAATTCTCAGCAACTGAACAAGGAAAATGGCTTGTTAGTGGGAATGAAGGACAGAGGAAGGATATACTGGTGTACATGGAATCACTGTCTCACTGCCCATTTCAATGGTGATCTTAGCTTCAACAGCTTGTTGTTATATGCTGAAGGTAGATCACATCATACCTACTCTCATACCCCTGCATTTGCTTTCTCTAGCTGCACATCCTGATTTTCCAGAGTTTGACGCGTCCCTGTGTCAACAAGGGATGGGCTTGTGTTATACTTCTGTAACCAGTTACAGTCTTTGTTGCATGACATCACTACAATAATTAAAACCAGTGTTTTCTGTTAAATGGCAAGGTGCACAGATTTGTAAGGTATCCATTTTATTGTGTATGCATTTGTTAAGGGACATGTCATAGAAACAAAACAAAACAAAACAGGAATATGATTGCCTGCAAAGGATGTATGGAGTCAAGTAAGGGTGCATCTTTATATCATAATAATAATAGTAAGAACTGCAATAATAATAATAATAATATAACAACAACAACAAGACTGAACCACCCAACACCTCACCTCAATGGCTGGAATCCTTGAGTTTAAAAAAGAAAAAAAAATTGACCAATGTGGTGATGATACAATGAAAACTGTGATTGGTTAAAGAAGTAAAAAGCAAGCCACACTCTTGTAGACTGAGGACACGCTGAACTGGGGAAAATATGGATGTCCTTCTGTAGCTTTTACGATTGATTTTAAAATTGGTTCTGGCGGTATTTTATTATTTTTTATGTTTATTTTAATTTCTTGCATGCTTATTTTATATTTTTCTTTTTCTTCTTACAAAATGTCTGTAAAGCACTTTGTAAAGTGTGTTGTTAAAATTGTGTTATTTACATATTGATTGACAGACACTGACAGTGGAAAGAATTGTTGCTAAGACAAAAATTGTCTGTCGTTCTATTTGGATATGTTGCTGAAAACACAAGCAAACATGCTAACTCATTTGAGACAACATCCAAATCTTTGTATGACAGAAACAAGGCAAAAACAGCCTCTAAAGGTTAATCTTCCTTTGGAATTTAAGGCACCTTTGCTAGGAAATTTGGTCTGAGCTGAAAATTAACTGCTGGCCACAGCTTATCGATAGAGATATGTGGCCATACAAGGTAGTAGAGAACACATGAAGCCAACAGAACCACATCATCTGCAAAAAGCAGAGACCTAATCCTGAGGTCACCATAGTGGACACTCTCAATGCCCTGGCTGCACCTAGAAATTCCGTTCATAAAAGTTATGAACAGAATCTGTGACAAAGGGCAGCCCTGGCAGAGTCCAATCCTCACTGGAAACAAGTTCAACTTACTGGCGACTAGAGATGGGAATCGATAAGAAATTATTGATGTCAATGCTATTATCGATTCCCTTATCAATTCCTGATCAGAGTAAAATAACCAAGTATTAATTTATCACTGATTATAATTTTGTGGACATGTAATTAGACTTGGTTAGCTACATATTTCTAAGATAAAAACAGTACTCCTAGTCCTTTTCAGCACCAAAAGCAGCTGTTTTATTAGCTGTCAGAACCGAATCTCGACCTCTGCAGTAAAACTTGCCGCCTGGACAGCGAGCATGAATGGGGTTTGTCTTTCCGGAGCTGCATTAGAGGAGCTATTGTTGTCACCCTGGCTGTCGTCTTCTAAAATGGATGAAACAAATGTACTACATAATTCGTTTACATTTCAAAAAATTTGCACATGTAGTTTAAGGCACCGTAGTTTAAAGTTACCAGCGACTATGGAGACCACGGAGCTTGCACTCGGAGGAGTGGTGAACACATGGCAATCTTTAAATGCAATGCCGTGTTTACACCTTAAATGCTTCAGCATATTGCTAGTTGTCATGTTATGGCGTGCCGGGTGCGGAGCGGGGAAGCAGGAGTCATCAGGGTGAAGATAGAGGTTTATTACCAACCAGAGACAGGCAGGGAACAGCACACCAAGACGAATAACGTTAATGACAGGACTGAGGAAATGCACTAATGCGGACTAAAATACACAGCACTAATGACACGAACGAGAAACAGCTGGGAAACGCAGGAATTCACACAAGGATGAGGGGGCGTGGCACACAGGAGGACCGAACGGGCAGGACGTGACACTAGTGTTACCACTCTTAGAGGTGACAGTGGCTTTGCATTGGTTGCACACTGCACAATGGGAGTCCTTCTTCGTAAAATGCAACCATACCCTGGTCCACTTCCTGCGCTCCATCATGTGGATTCCAAGTCCCGGCATGTGACGTCATTTTGTGTGACACGAAAAGTCCGGAGGAATTGTTAGAGAAATCGGAGGTGTACGATTCTCGTTCTTTGCAACAATAAGGACCGGTTCCAAATCGGAAGCCGGGAGGAGGGAGTGATCGTCGCAAAGTCGAGGGCGAGCGCGTCCAACAAAGTGGAAGTTCTTGGTGCAGCCCGAACCACCGGACTGTCCACCAGCCTCCAGTAGATCTCCTGGAGGGAGAATTACTCGGTGGCAGAGACGGTCTGACCTGATGAGGGGGCTGTGAGGCAAGCAGCGTCTTGGTGTTCGCGGGTAGCCCGCTGTGTGGTGAGGCGAGGTGGCTTGTTCTGGTCCTGGGTACAGCCGCGGGGTCACGTTGCAGGAAGGAGAAATGACCGATAATACTGGCTGAGGTTGCGAAGCCCCTCCAAGGGGTATTTATTGTCGGGAAAGGGGGAAAACGGGAACCGTGAGCAACAGGCAACATTGACAATAACCGACAGGGATGACTGGACTTAGACTGACTAATAAAGGGTAGGACATCAAGGACCAAACCCAAGGCAGGTGTGCTGGGTTAACAAGGGGATTGGAACATAAGGCAAAGCTACACAAGGATCAGGTGCAGCTGATTAAGCCACGCCTGAGGGAAACACAGGGACAAATACACGCAGGGCGGGGCTGAGCTTGACAAACATTATGTTACTGGCATTTAATAATGTAACACTTTATTGATTGCAGGGTTTTGGGTATTCTAAAAATCACAAGTAGCACTGATCTTTAATTGGACTGCACAATGTCGATATGTGCAGAAGTAACAGCTAAGAAACACGCTTGCGGGGGGAGATGTAGTGATAGTGTTCGTGCTGACATATGATGTGTGACATAAGATCAACAAAATACTGATATAATCTGTATGCCTCATGCGACATGCCCAACATTGTATTGTACTTTGCACAGGGAATCAGCAAAGTTCACAGAAACCTTTAAACTTACCTCCCCGAGTTGCACCATTTCATGGTTCTCCAGTCTAAAAACATGAAGTTAGGTGAACTGGTGTCTCCAAGCTCACTATGACCCTGTGCTGGTTGAAGTGTTATAGAAGACAGACTGATAAATTGTAGCACTAAGCTTTATGAGCTGGGCATCCCAATTCATCTTAGTCTCCCAAAATTATAGGATCCATCTGTCCAACTTTATTAACTGCTTATCCAGTACAGGGTCATAGTCATGTCATAATAAAACTCTAGTTGGATGTTTTGTCATAGCAACACATCCCAATCCTCAAACCTGGGGGGTATTCAATGACAGATCCAGGATCATGCCAAATCGTCAACAATTTCATCCGGCTAAACGAGTAATTCAGGTACGGAGAATACCCCCCATGTATGGCGAATACCCCTCACATACGGAGAATACCCCCCTGGTGTTTCGCAGCCTAGTTAGTTCTTGTTTTTGTCTATCTGCCTTAGAATAAAAAAGAACTAATAAACTAGTAAACTGTTTTGTTTGAAGAAAACACATTAAACAAATAAAGTTTGGATAATGTTTTTATTTTAACCTTTACAACAGAGCCCCTGATGTCCATTAAATGATGTTTAGCTGTTATTAACTGCAGCATCCTGATAACGATATGACAGCAGGCCAATAAATCACCATAAGTAAGAGGTACACTGGTTCAACCTGGCACCAGTTTGACAACCACTGCACTAACATAGTTAGTTGTAAATGTTAGTTAGTTGTAAATGAATGAAATTCACTTCTAAGTTCAGTAAGAGACTTTGTGATGCATCAAAGAGGAAGTGTTAGAAGTATTAAAAGGTCTCTTGGGGATGGTCCAGCAGCCGTCTCTGTCTTCTTGGGATCCTCTTATGGCCTGAGTCGCTGCTGGAGCTCCCGGAATGCTACAGAAAGACACACGGCACACATCACACACTGCTAGGGCTACTGCTGGTACATTGTAATCCCTTTACGGTCGAATTCCTGATCTACCTTGTCCTATTTTTTATGGTCATGGCAATGACCATGACCTTGACCTTCACTGTGACAATGACCATGTCCATGATCATGTCCATGACCATGTCCATGATCATGTCCATGACCATGTCCATGACCATGTCCATGATCATGTCCATGACCATGTCCATGACCATGTCCATGTCCATGACCATGACCATGATTCCCGGGAGATGGAGAGTTACAGGGACCACTGCCTGGGGCAGGAGAGCAAGCTGGTCCTGGGGCACCGGGCCCTGTACAAGTGGTAGGGTGGCAGCCCGGTGAAAGACCCGGCTTGTCGCCTGCTGGATTGCAAAACAAGATTAGTGGCGAAGAAGTGAAACAGTCCTGACGATGTCTAAACTTTACTTCTAAGAAAATGAAAACACCACAGTGATTGACAGCAATTAAGAATTACCGTGATGGTGATCGGACATGTTCAGCTGTGAAAGCTGAAAGGCAGAGAGAGAGACAGATAGCAGTCATTACCTTCCGAACATGACGGGCTCCTGAGAGCACACAATAGGATTGTAGCAGGGAGTCGCAGATGCTGGTCACTGCTAGCCGTAGCTACTCCCTTTTCCTTCTTACCTGTTTCCTCCCTTTTAATCCTTTATAGGTGCCTCTCTCCTGATGATGATAATCAATTAGAAATGTGTCGCTATCAAGTTTATTCAAAAAAAAAACTTAAACATATTAGCAGTTATCAGTGTAGAGTCCTCCTTGTGTAATGGGAAGAGCTGGAGTTTCTGTCTGAACACTGTCAGTCCCATTCAAACATGTTTCACCCTAAAGTGTAGCTTATGAGTGCTGCCCCCTTGTGGCTGATACTGAACACCAGAGTGGTCAAACCAGTTTGGCTTATTCACTGCTTTCAAAAACATTATTGTGAACTTAAGCTAACTCAGAATTGAAACCACTGGTAAAGAAAATTTGGTTTAGGCTAGGAAGTAGTTTCAGTCAATGTGACCATGGAAAAGCAATCTTTTAACACTGTACTCAGTATACATTAGACATTAGACATAACAGCCGAGTCAGGTGCACAATGATGCAAAGTAGCCCGTGTTAGAAATGATTGTTAAAAAAAACAGTTTTTCCTTTACAGCCAGCAGCACAGTAAGCACTGGGTTGAGACACAGCGGAGACGGTGTACAGTACTTACAACCTGCTAGCAGAATGCGTCCACAGCTCTCCCTGCAGATTCCCCAGGGATGGAACCTCTCTGGCTTTTATGAACATGGTGCCACTCCTGGTCGCCCCCCACATTCCTCCTGTCTGATAGGCGGGGTTGCCACGGAACATTCCATGTTTCCATGATAACGGGTATTATCGTCATTAACCATTGGTGCAGCTATCGGCATGATTATTATTGTGCGTGTTTTCTTTTCTTCTTGTTCTTGTTCTGTTTATCAGATGCTTTGATCGGAAGGTGATTTGAGAGCTTTCTCTGAACAAAAGCAGCTTTAATTATTTCACAAAAAATTGTACACAAGCCTCTGCTTTAGATCTTCTCCTGGCAGCCTCAACAACTTCTCCAGAAAAAAAAAAGTACTATGGCAGAAATACATTATGAAATCACTCTGACCCTGTACTGGATAGGTAGGCAGCTGGGGCTCAGACCTGGCACAACTACATCCGCTGATACTCCGAATTCACCATGCAGTTCACACAATTGTGACACAGGCTAGAACATCCCGGCTGACCCCTGCGCAAGCAGTGCACTACCAAAATGCACTGCTAACTTTAGCTAAGGTAACAGTAGAGCGTTGCTCCGCTCTGAATCACTCTACATCGATACCTACGGAGGATAATGAGCCCCACTTTGGGTGCCAAATGTGGAAGTAAAAAATCTCATCTTGCTTTTACTTCTCTAAATTCTGATGAGCAGCAAGTTTAAAGCAAATTTACCTGACATGACTTGAGTGACATAAAATTTCTTTGTTAAAGCAGGGCTCGCCTTGAGTTGACAACAAAGAAACAGAGTATTCTCGTTCCTAAGAGATGATCCCCGAACAAAGGAAAAGCTTGATTCTTATGCATTTCTGTAACTCCCCTAAAGGAAAAACTTCTACTCCACTGGTTAAAATTGAAACGTATGATGGCCTCTGAGGTGGTGATCTCATACACCTCCGCAGTCCTCTAGGCCCAGGCGGGGCCGGCTCTACGAGGGGGCAAGAGAGGGCAATGCCCCCTTAAACAAACGTCCTGCCCCTTTAAATCAAACTTTTAGAAGAAAATAATAGATTACCCACAAACTGAATATGGACAAGATTTACTACAGTAGCTGAAACTACTCCATGCTCCAAACAGCCAATCACAGCTAAACATCCAATCACAGTTGTGCTGCCTTGTTGAACCGTGCTACCGCAGCACAAACCGACAGTTATGTCTATCGATCAGTGCGACCTTATCGAACAAAGCTACCATAAGGCTGCGCTCACTCACTCTGAC
>JAODKN010016203.1:0-13445 GCA_026774425.1 Petrocephalus zakoni | reverse complement strand
AGACACACATCACTCGGGAGCTGACTTACACCTTGGAGGTCCCCAGACGCGGTGAGATCGACTGCTTCCGGATCAGGTCTAGGTTGCACAAGTTCTGCGCAGATGGAGGGTTCTGGAGTGACTGGAGCCTTCATCGTTGCCTGTCGCGTCCAGACCGAAACCCAAGAATGAGACCAGGTGACCGACGTGTCTCTGGGTGGGGGATCCAAACTCCTTCCCTCCCGAGCACGCCCTCATTTCCAGCATTTTCCGCAGATGCCGGTGCCTGGATGAAGCTGGCCCTGGTCTGCTGGCTGTGTGTCGCTATGGTCGCCGTCCTTGCGGCCCCGCTGTTGCTGTGGGCCAGCAGGAAATGGTGAGAGCATCAGTCCGTCCTCGCCCGTCTCTGTGCCGTCTTCCTGAAAACACACCTGCTGATGCCGCCATCTTTCCGCTTCTCCGCATTCAGGTTGAAGAGGCAGGGTTGGTCCCTGGCTCCCCAAAAGGGCCCGTTTTCGCCCCTCTGCGGCTCACCGGCTTCTTCCACGGAAAAGCTGCCTTTTCAGCCCAACAAAGCTGAAGTCTAGCTCTTCCTGGACGGTCAAACCCTGCTTCTCCTGCAGCGCTCCAAACTCCTATATGATTATTATACTTATACTACATGCACTATATGCCAGAGTCTTGCCAACTGACTTTAGTATTTTTTTAAATCACGTAGTACGATATTGTAAACCTGACCAAGAAATGTTTACATTTTTCTGATGTTTTCTGTTTCTACAACGAAGGAAGATGCGGGAAGCGTCTGACTGTTTGCTTCGCCGTTGAGACACATGAACGTGGGGGCAACTGGCCCACTTTAAGCAGCTGACTTGCCGAGTGTATTTGCTTCCTCTGCTTAGGAGGGGTTTTTGGTAACAGCGAGTAGAGTGATTCATCTAACTCACTGAATTCATATTCCTCATATTATTTATAGAATTGCACATAGTACTTGCCCTGCCTAGTCTTGCCAGACAGCTTGCCTTTTACAGTAGTTGTACACTTTATTCAGGATTTTTTTGCATAACGGGGATTGTGCTATTCCTGTGTAGTCATAAACTGGCCAGCAGCTAATGTCCAGCTGTCACTGTGGCATTGCTTATTTGTTATGATGTCATCACTGAAGAGTCAAGGCCCAACATGGAAACTATCATCCAATAAGAACTGCAAGATTTTGGAAGGGGTTAATGATTGGTTAAATTTGTACTCCCTCTGCCTACCCCCTGCCTACCCGTAGCCACATGTCACATGTCGGGCAGGTTTACACATGTGACCCTGAATTTGCTGTAGGTGTCAGAGAAGAAAGCAGAAGACTGATTCATATCATTCCATGTTGTTGTCTCCTCGTCACAGAATGTACATAGAATGTAGTTCTCACCGTATTGGGTCACAGGATCTGAGTTATGCGAGATGTCGTCTATCCTTTGTATGGATCGCATCAAATTTCTCTGCACAGATAAATGCATTTACTCTCACCTATTTGTTTTCTTTCTCACTGGGTTTGCTTCGACTGAGTTTACTTAGAGAAAGTCGTGGAAGTAGGAGGTGGGATTATCATTTCATTGAGATGGGGACAGAGGGAGGTAGTGACTTGGCAGAAGGTTTTCTGTACCCTGGCGTGTGGCACAGCATTTTCAACAGGTTCATTCAATGACGATGCGCTTTTGATGTTAATCTGGTCAATTCAAATGACTCATCATACCCCACAACAGAATGCAGCAAAAGGGCTCCACATAACATCAATGTTTTATCATAAACACTGAGATATATGAGATTAGGGTTAGAATCACTTCATGTTCACCAAACATCAAGGGTTGTCTTTGATCCTGAACACAGATGAAAAACTTGCTATCAGTGCATTAGTGACCTATAACACTGGATATCTGAAGACCTTTACATGAGCCATGGGCCGCATCAGCTGACCTTCATGGGGGACAAACATTTTCAAAACCTGACAGGCACTGGAAGCCAAAAAACAAAAAAAAAAATCACCACACATCTGCAGTTTATCACTATGATAGTAATAATAGTTTTTATCCTGAGCAATTAACGAAGGTTACTCTTATCTTGTTTCACAGTGCTATCAGAGGTTAAAACCTTGCCAATAACAGTCTCTGCAATAAAGCCTACATTCTGAACTGTTTGGCTGTTTTCTGTCACCAGATAAAAGCAAGACAAGTGAATGGGCATATGCCTCACATCCAAATTAATCAAAGCGACATTTATCCCCATTGGTGTGGTGGGTGTGTTTCTCGGTTGGCGAGGGGGTGATAATATTTTGAAGAGAATAATTGTAATTAACGCAGCCTGATTTGGTTATTGGAGCTTCAGCTGGTGTGTAGGCCACACCTGGTGTTTGCAATAACACTCGTTTTGTAACAGCATGGGCAAGGGAGGACAGGCGCTGTCCCCAGACGAGTCACACCCCACACTGACAGTCAGAATGGGTGATTCAGAATTTCAGCACTTATTAAACTTCCTTAGGCTGGAATCACAACACCCAGTCTGAAGAAGCCAGACACATTTTTTGTTTGTTCTTAAGGGCTAGTTTATACTAAAGTGTTGCACTAGTTAGCTGCACTAAATTAGGGGAAAGAGCCTTGTCCAAAACTTTCTGTAAATGTGTCTTTTTAGACTGAATTGCCTTTAAAAACATTTGAAGCATTCAAATGGTTTTACTTGGATGTTTCCTCTACACCCGGCCTGAGCTTCACTGCGCCCTCAGGGTTTTCACCTCCAACGAAAGCTACAGGATGTTTGTTATTTTGTTTGCCTGCCTGCATTGAAGCGGCAGCTATTTTCGCGATTGTTCACGAAACTGGAACATAGGACCTTACTCTTATTTATTTCATTTTAATCTATCACACGGACCAGTAAAGCTATGGCTTTCTTCCAGATCTGCGCCACACTGATATACGATAAAGGCTTATGTTCAGAAAAAAGGGCTTCTATGCTGACAGTGGTTGTTTTGTCTGTTACGCGATGTTTCGTTTCATCACCATCAGCAGAAACAACGGAATCTGATGAGCCATCTTCACTGAGAAAATGACATCACTGCCTTTCTTCCCATAAATTCGCTTTGTTCGGATGGTTGGGTAACCCTGCCGCGCAGCTTGGTGCAGGTGGACCATCGTTTGGACCCGCAAGACCTACAGTATTTTCCGTATAACATCTACGAGAGGGAAAATCGCAGAGCTAGCATTTACTGTAGATCTGAACTTCTTCAGAAGTTCATGCTTCACTTTGTTCTTTACCCCAAAATAAAGTTTTATCCTGAAGAGAAATGTTTTTGCCAGGAATATTGCACTCGCTTATTTTAATTGCTTACGTATTGTGTTTTTGTATAATTGATGTTATCTTAGTGCTGAAAAAACATAGGAAGATCTGTAACTTGTAAGTGTAATATAACAAGGTAATTAATCCTCACTCCCACAAAATTGTGCACTGAACAAATCCTGACAAAATGCGAGGTTCGAATGAATTGCTGCACTTTTCTAAAGTACGACAACCCGATAAAAGATTTGATTAAGTGTTTCGGCTGCTCTCCAAGTGCAGTTCCGTGGAAGTGCTCTGTTGGTTACCAGCTTTCAGCTGTCTGACTTTTCTGGGTAATATGTTGCGACCTGCAGATGTGAGTGGCGTAAATCCGAGCTCGCTCGCTTTTTTTTATAGCGTCAGCCTAAGGTTATGAACTGAACCCGTCCAGATTTGTGTCCAAATTTAGAAGCGTTTCGTGTTTTCTGATCTGTTTTTTTTCTTTTCTTTTGAATTTTGTATTCTCCAGAAGCTACTGGTATTTCCTCTTCCTCTAGCCCAGATTGGTCATCTGACCACAGGAATTCACTCCTGTTGCAAGTACTCCATTGATCTCTTCTGCCTTCACTAAGGACAATAGTATTATTATGTTTCTATTATTACTGCCAGATTTATAGTTTAAAACCATCAGCAGATAATGTGGATCAATGATTCATTACCGCCCATGAAAGATGCTGTCCATCAAGGTCACACCCTGGATCCCCCTGGAAGACATGGAAGTGTGCAGAGATTCCAAAAATGTGTTTGCAAAAAGCTCACATGGGCTGGGAGAGAGAGAGCATGTCCCCGAACAGTGAGCAGGGTGTGATATCTGTGAGATCTTTGATAAGGCAACATTTTGTTCCTATTGATTATATGAGGTATCACATTGAATTAAAAAAAAGGCAGAAAAACCAGCCACAGCGTGACATGGAGAAACAGGAAGACAATCTAAAAGGCCGTGGTGCCTGCTGGGACATGCCCCTAACCTTAAAAACCATTCTTATTATGTTCACTTGGGTTTTTTTTATTTTACTGGTGATCCACTTTAGCACTACTCTGCAGGAAACTATATGCTAATAACAAAATGAAGTGACCTTTGGAGTCAAGGGTGGGTCAACTCATTATTAATTTGTACTCATCACATAGCTTATAATAAGGTTGTGGATGTGAATTTTAGTACAATGGTCATGCTTTTGGGGGCCGCATGGTGGTGCAGTGGGTAGCACTGTCGCCTCACAGCCCTCAGACCGGGGATCTCGAGTATTTTCCCAGGTTCTATTTGTGTGGGCTCCCTGTGTCCTTGTGGGGTTTCCTGCGGGTCCTCTGGTAACCCCCCCCGCCATCCAAGGTCCAAAAACATGTTGATCTTAATTGGAGTAACCAAAATTGTGTATATGTGAATGTCTGGAGTGTGTCCTGTGACAGGCTGGTGCCCCATCCTGGGTTGCTCCAGACCCCCATGACCCTGAATAAGACAACTGGTAATGGATGGATGGTGATCCTTTACTCATCATTGTACGTAAACAGAGATGAGGGTGGTCTAGGCTTAGGTGGGTTGACTTAACAGTATCACTACATGCTCAGTTTGCAATTTTCTTTTTTTTTTCGTTCGCTTGATCCAAACAACAGAAACTGCAACTGTATGAATGCAAGTGAAATTGTATAAAATAATTCAGGCAGATCAGTGCCTAAAATATAATCACAAAAACATGTAGTCTTACCTTTTTGATCCTCAAGGGAAAATTATGGACAGTCACAACAACAATTAATTGTTTGGATGAATGAGGTAGTGGAGAAACATTACAGATAGGAAGTGTTTTAACTTCCTTAGAAGAAATTCCTAGGAATTAAGGTGGTACTTTCTTTCACATTCATAGGATGTACCAAGCAGTTCGCGGCACAAAGAGTCTGTATCATTTATCTGCGTACACCTGCCTGTTTAAACACCCATTTGTTTCTCTTGGCAGGTAACTCTCCTGGAGCATAAGGCTTTCTGAGACAGCTTTCTCATTTTACCTGGAAAAAAGGTAGCTTTTCATGATCCGATTCACCTCTACAAATCCACCCATCTCTTGTACCCACTTGTCCTGTTCAGAGCCATGGGGGGCCGGAGCCTCTCCCAGAGGTTAAGGGCCAGAGGCAAGGAATAACCTGTGTTTTCTAACTGTGAAGGAAGACCAAAGAACCTAAAGGAAGCCCCACAATGACGCCATGCAAACTCCACACACATGGAGCCAGGGCAGAAGGTCAAGCCCTGGCGCTGGAAGTGTGAGGCAACATTGCTATTTGTTCACGGGGAAAGCGTGTACTTTGTCTCGAAGGTTTGGCTTCTAGTGCGCAGAATCTCAACAGTGAATCTCAACGGAAGGGTGAAACATGCGACCATCATATGCGACAGCAATCGCCATCATTATCCAACCCAGGGTGTGTCCCCCCCCCCCAGAAATGTGCCCTGCAATTCCTGCGATGCACTTCAGACTCATTGAAACCCTGACCAGGATAAGAGATTGGATACAGGATGGAAGGATGGAGGGATTAGGGGCACGTCAAGAGCCAATCAGCTATCAGCTTGGGCAGAATGCCCTGGCGGCTCCACCCATGCACATGCCGCTGTCAGTTGCCCATAATCTGTGCATGCGTGTGCCCTGCAATGGACTGGCATTGTGCCGTATGCTGCCTGGAATAATGCATTTATGTTTATTATTTAATTTGTCATGCAATTGACTTAGCTTTTCTGAATTTCCAAGTAACACATTACACAACAGTCCTGTTCTCCGAGTTAACCCACAGGCAGAGATACTCATCGCGTGTCAGATAGCCCTGTAGCTTTTCAATATTGTTTTTTCTTAATTATTTTTTGCAAAATTACCTCATTATTCCTCATTATCCTGAGTAACTCTAAGGTGGGTGGTCTCAACTAACCCTACACACTCTATAGATCACACGGAAAACATTAAAGTGTATCGACTGTGATCAGAAGCTTGTTTCTGGCACTGCGGCAGTGCCAGTGAGAGATCGTGCCACATGCAAGCGCACGTGCAGATGGGGGTGTAAATAGAGGCTCGGCTCACGCAAACAACGGCTTTTACATATGTCAAGTGGAATCCAGCCCTACTGTCAAAAATAACTAAAACAAATGAAAGTACCCAGGTATACCCAGTAGTGAAATATCCCACGGACGTGTCTAGGGCCGGGCAGTAGACCTGTCCTGGCAGTCATAACTTACATTCCATTTTGAGCGGTGGGCCAAGGTACCAGTTAACATCACTATCACATACTTTCGATGAGTTTGACCATTTGGACATTCAATCCCGACCCTCAGAAATCCCATGCCTCCCCTCCTCCCGCCGCCATTCTGCTGACCTCTGGCAGGGCTACAGTTCAGCTGTCTCATTTTGATTCTCAGCAAATGCACATACACACACGCACACTGAAAAAACATACGATACCCTTTAGACTGGTGTGTGAGTGCGCCATGCGATGGGCTGGCACCCCACCCTGGGTTGTCCCCTGCCTTTTGCCCATAACACCTGGGATAGGCTCCAGATCCCCTCCCACCCCACCATGACCCTGAATACGACAAGCACTTTCAGATAATGGATGGATGGATGGATGGGTGGATGGACTATATGCTTCCCACTCTATTTGTTATTCTGTTTATTCATTTAAATTCTGGCTTATTTACTTATATATTTGACTTATATATTGAAACCTGGGGTAAGAAATAAATCAAGAACGCTATATAACCAGTGGAGCCATTGTCAGTATCTGCTCTATGTAATAAATAGTTGTCTTTGCAGCTTTGCAGATGCACTTCAGCAACTAATGTTGAATTTTTAGGAACTGCATGGCTGCCCTTGTCTTGTAAATGAGCTTGCAAAGGAAAGGGAGAACAGGGGTGGGGGCCTGACCTTAGTACACCCCCCACACCCCTGAATGATGCAATGCGTTTCTTTCTAATTCTTACAGATAGAATCAGTCAGCATTGTTCCCTGACCACGTGAGATCATTCTGCCGGATCGGCTATCCTATCTTCACTTCCTACAGAAGATTTCACCTGCATACCTTGATCATAATTACAAATGATAATCCAGAACTCTCATATTTTTGAAGGAAAGGAAAATGCTTGGTTGGATTTACATCATAATGTGCATACCCACGTACATGTCATTTTGAGTTTTTTTTTCCCCAAAGCATGATCACATTCCATCTTCTTTTATATTTAAAAATACATGTATTTTTGATGTGATTATTTCCAGCGCCATAATTTTACTAAAAAGTTGACCTAAGCTACAATATTACGACGTTTCCTACCTGATGGGCTTCATAGTAATTTCTGTAATATGATATTGATCCCACTTAAGTCCTTTAGTAGAGTCTCATGTCCACTCATTTGATGAAGGCACATCAATGACTTATTACGACCTGAGCTGCTCCTGTACTGGTCTTCCCAGATTCACACAACTAAGAGAATCACCATTGGTACAGTTAGGTACTGCATAACGACAATGGAACTCATATACGACGGTGCTCCTATAAGATTATATTGTAATGGAGCTGAGAAGTTCATATCGTCTAGAGACATTGTAACGTTATAGTGTAATGCATTACTCGTGTCTTACTGCACTGGCAGTCATGTAAAAGTCTAGCGCGTACAATTATGCACAGCAGTGTTTTTTTTTATTATGTGCTGTACATCAGTGTTTCCCAACCCAGTCCTCAGGGAACCCCAGACAGTCCATGTTTTTGCTCCCTCCCAGCTCTCAGCCAATCAGGAACACCTGATACTGGCGCTGGGAGCTAGGAGGGAGCAAAAACGTGGACTGCCTGGGATTCTTCGAAGACTGGGTTGGGAAACACTGATGTACAGCACATAATATTACATAATGATAATATGTCACTGGTTTATGTATTTAATATGCAGTTCTTTTATCATTATTTTACAGCTCTTTCTACTTATATGAAACAAATTTACTCCAGGTGCATAGTAAACTATAACATCTAGGTTTATGTAAGTGCACTCTATGACTCTGTGATGTTTGCGCAACAACGAAATCGCCTAATGACACCATTCTCAGACCGTAGTTCTGTCGTTAAGTGACACATGACTGTACTTAACAGTTACCAAACAGACACAAGACCTTCAGCAAAGAAGAAGCTCACCAAAGGATCGATGGATGCTTATTAGGGGCATTCTAAACACTACAAAAGTACTTACATCATGAGTTTCACAGAACACCTGGGGCCCAAGCAGGATTTCTTACTTGCCAGATTTAAGCTACCAGATTTAAGCTACTTCTTTCACTTATATTTATCCCAGACTACCTTAAATCTGGCTAAGCAAGAAATCCTGCTTCATGATACAGGCCCCAGGGCTGCCAATTAGAATCCATATGTAACCAAGTCTGATGCACTTGACATCATGTAAGGACGGGAGGCCTGAGCAATTGGTGAACAGCAGCCTGATGAATTACCTTACACCTTCTTCCTAGAGCCAAGCCAAACAATGCCATGAAGTCACAATGTCTGCTGCCAGTCATTACACGGTTGGGGGTCCATGATGATATAGGAAGCCATATTGTGGGAGTCCAACCATTTTTATGCCAGTTTGTCCTACGCAGGAGTTCAGAGCCTGTCCTGGAAGCTATGGGAACAAGGCAGGGAATCACCCAGGTTGGGGTGAGTAAAACACCAGACATTCACACAGAGTCCTTAGCATGTTTCTGGACTGTGGGGGGAAATTGGAGAAGATCAGACACAACAAGAGCATGCAAACTCCACACATGGAGCCAGGGTAAGAGACTTGAACCCCATTCTGTGAGATGGGAGGTAACCATGCTATCCACTACACCATAGTACTGCCCCCTTGTGGGGGTCATTGGGTCCAGTGAAGGATCTGCTTGGCCATATTAATAGCCAAAGAAGTACTATGTAGTACTGGCCTGCATATGTTGGCATAAGTACCATCCTTATGTCCCCATATTCCAGGAACACAGTGTCCCCTACTCCAGTGTTTCCCGAACCGATCCTTGGGGACCCCGAAACCATGTTTTTGCTACCTTTTCAGATCCTCGCCAGACAATCTACGTTTTTCCTCCCTCCCAGCAGAGTCCCCATCAACCGTGTTAGAAAGGTAGTTTATATTTTTAAACTAGTATAAAATAAAGTACACTATTTTTTATACTTATTTACGCAACAGTTCAAGAGCAGGTCGTCACAGATCTAAAATATTGTCTTGGATTGTTATGCATCGTATTCATGATGGCATTCAATTTGCTTCAGCTTTATTTATATAGTGCATTTTCACAACATTACATCGTCTCAAAGCATTTTATATTATCTCTGCCCGAAGCACCAAGAGAGAAATAGTGAAAGAAGAAACCTTGGGACGAACCAGACTCAAAGGAGTAGCCCATCCTCCAGGGGCTGTCAGAGGAAGTCAAATTGAGAAAACGAGAAAATCTAATTTACACCGTAAAAGTGTAATTGTGGAGGACAGGCAGATCATGGCAGGCAGGTGATGGTGTCACTTCCATCTGAGTGCATTTATTGCTTTCTTTTGTTCTTGATATTTTGCAGTTATAATAATGTTCCTAATCCTAAGTCATAACTAGTTAAAAATGAACAATCACACCTGTCAAACCTTCAGGAAATTCTTCTGGATCAAACCTTCAGGATGGACCTTCTGCATGGATTTCACACTGTTACCGTCTCCTGGCAAAAACCTGGATGTATGTGAGATTGGCTGATGATGAAAGCAGTCTACAAAATCAATTTCTTTCGCTTTCAACTGAAATGAGTGCTATTCCTCCTACATGCAGTTGAAGAGGATATGGGTAAATGCAACAGAAATTCAGTTTCGAATTTCCAATTTCAGTTAAAAAATCCAGCTAATTTTTAGATGATGCCCCTCTTGGCATAGCTGCCTTTGAAGCCTAAAGAAAATTTGTTCAGGGGAATGATATCGTAGTGGCAGCAGAGCAGAGGATCGGAGTTATGAGTTAAGGATTATGTCCAATCCACTATTAGGCTAGACAGCATGTGTGCATGCTTATACTGAGCGTGTCACCTGAAAAATGTAAAAAGCCGCCATATGTCCTGGCAATGCTGGACTCTCCATCCTTTTGGAGTCTCCAGTGAATTGTGCGAGACCTGACGTCGCCTCCAACTGTGGAGGGTGGGTGGGCTGCCTAGGGTCACATGCAAGCTCTCACATTCAGACTGAAAGTGTTGTTTTTGGTCTGCTCTGTCTCACATGCACAATCCCCCCCCACTGACCTCAGTCCCTCCCTCAGGTGCTAGTGATGCCAGTGCCTAATCGCTCTCAGTGTGTCGATGTATATCTCTGCCTGTCTCCAGCACGGTTATTCATTATTATGACTTGAAGATTGGATCGCATTTTAGAAGCCATTCAAGCATAAATCTGCGTAATTCCAATGATTTCACAAACTTTCTCTCACTGTAAGAAACGGATAACTGGAAACTTCAATGTTAAACTGCCAGTGTTCAGCAAACATTTCCTTAAGATTTGTTTCTTGCCCCTTGTGACACTTTTCCTTCTTTGTAAATCATTCATCTAGGTGTCTTTCAACACTGCATGTAAACATGTTTGCACATCTGGCTTCACAGTTTCAGAATACTGGAATTTTGCCAGCTAATAATCACAACACCAGCAGCAAAGCAAGCGATATAGGTGTAACATATGAAATCTCCCGGGAATGACCGTGGCACCTGAATACGATGCCATTTCATTACTGTGAAGACACCCGATTGTCTGTCTATGTGCTGTTGGACCAGGAGACACCAGAGTGACCGGAAGCAATGCCACAGACAGAGCCTGGTGTGGAGATCTAACCTCTATCCAGTGCTTGAAGTGGGCCGGTACTCACCAGCACATAGTACTAGCACCTCTTTGTTCTTCTCTTAATAGTATCAGTACCTCTCAATATATGGTATTGAATAACAAGGAGAGTACTAGCACCTGGTACTGATTAACAAGGGGAGTACCGGCACCCAGTACTGATTAAAAAGGGAAGTATCGGCACCTAGTACTGTTTACCAAGGGGAGTACCGGCACCTGGCACTGACCAACAAGGGGAGTACCGGTACCTGGTACTGAATAACAAGGTGAGGTACCGGTATCTGGTACGAAGAAACAAGGAGAGTAATGGCACCTGATACTGAATATCAAGGGGAGCACATACACCTGGTACTGAGTAACAAGAGGAGTACTGGCACGTGGTACTGAGTAACAAGGAGAGTAACAGCACATGACACTGAATAACAAGGAGAGTAACAGCACCTGACACTAAATAACAAGGGGAGTACTGGCACCTGACACTGAGTAACAAGGGGAGGACCGGCACCTGGTACTGAGAAACAAAGGGAGTATCGGTACCTAGTACTGATTAACAAGGGGAGTACCGGCACCTGGCACTGACCAACAAGGGGAGTACCGGTACCTGGTACTGAATAACAAGGTGAGTACTGGCACCTGGTACTGAATAACAATGTGAGTGCCATGTCCTGGTTCTGAATAACAGGGGGAGTAGTACCAGCACCTGGCACTGGTTAACAAGAGGAGTACTGGCACCTGGTATTGAATAACAAGGAGAGTAACGGCACCTGATACTGAATAACAAAGGGAGTGCTGGTACCTGGTATTGAATAACAGCACCTGATAAAGAATAACAAGGGGAGTACTGACGCCTTATACTGAATAACAAGGGAAGTAGATACACCTGGTACTGAGTAACAAGGGGAGTACCGGTATCTGGTACGGAAAAAGAAGGAGAGTAATGGCACCTGATACTGAATATCAAGGGGAGCACATATACCTGGTACTGAGTAACAAGAGGAGTACTGGCACCTGGTACTGAGTAACAAGGAGAGTAACAGCACATGACACTGAATAACAAGGACAGTAACAGCACCTGACACTAAATAACAAGGGGAGTACTGGCACCTGACACTGAGTAACAAGGGGAGGACTGGTACCAGGTACTGAGTAACAAGGGGAGTACATACACCTGGTACTGAATAACAGGGGGAGTACTGGCACCTGGTATTGAGTAACCGGGAGAGTCATTAAGAAGCAAAATCATTAAGAAGCAAAAGACAACTGATAGGCCATTTATGCAATGCTTTTCACAAGTTTTTACAAATATGCAGCTCACTCTCATTTCTTGTTCATACTGTCTTGCTTCCACAATCTTGATTATTTTTTTCTGTCATTAAGTTTAGCTGTTCACCAACTGAAGTGACTTGACCACCCTGCACACCAGCGTTAAGAATCTGTCGATAAAATGTGCTTATGTCTGTGTTTAGCCTGATCCCATTGCACACACTTTTAGCCCACATACACATACCAAATTATGGTAATATTAATAATAATCATACATTTATTTCAGACCCAGGTAGCATACATATTTAGGGAGGGAGGCACAGAAAGGGGGGCATGCATGTTGTCCTGGGGGTACTGGACTCCTCCCCAACCAATCCTCATCGAAAATGAAGAATGTTGACAAGTTTGACATTATAAATAAATCTTCTCATCCTCGCCAAGGGGCACTCTCATGGAGCACATTTAGCTACCGGCTCATTCCACCACGATGTGCTAAGGAGTGCTAACAGGATCCTTCCTGCTTGCTGCCGTTAGACACCACAACGCCACCCCCACCCCCAGCTAAAACACGCCAGCAAGAATCTACTTCTCCAATAGTAATGTCCAGGACTAAGGTCTGCTTTTTAAATAGCATCCACTATTTCAATTTTATTTTTTATTGTTTATTACCTTACTACTGTTTGTGCAAGAATTTCCCCAGGGATCAATACACTTTTTCTTATCTAACCTCATCTTGAAGTAAAAGAGATGAAAAACAACAGCTTTGTTCAGTGGAATGCAGATAGACTTCTCTGAACACATACCACGTCTACTTTTGAAACCATCTTGAGGAAAAAGTCCCAGATCCCACCCAGTACTAGATGCACCTAATAAATCGGCCACTAAGCGTGTCTTCAGTATACACTCACCTTAAGGATTATTAGGAACACCTTTTCAATTTCTCATTAATGCAATTATCTAATCAACCAATCACATGGCAGTTGCTTCAATGCATTTAGGGGTGTGGTCC
>JAODKN010016201.1:0-13463 GCA_026774425.1 Petrocephalus zakoni | reverse complement strand
CCGGGGACTAACGAGTGATTCGACATAGGGAGGTTTTCGACTTAAGGAGGTTCGACTTAGCGAGGTCCGACTGTATCTAGTATCCGCTAGACAATGGTACCAATTTCGTTGGTGCAGAATGAGAACTGAGAGAGGCCCTAAGGGAGCTTGATCACTCCAAAATAAGTGATATCCTAGCAAAGAAAGGAATAACGGATTTTTAACACTCCCACTGCCTCCCATCAAGGTGGAATATGGGAACAGATTTGCATTGTTAGGAAGGTGCTCAACTCTGTACTGGGACAGCAGGTAGTGGATGACAATGGTCTTCACACACTACTGTTATCAATTATCATTATCATTACCATTATCAATGATCGGCCTCTAACCACTGCCTCCGATGATCCCAATGACCTAGAGGTCGTGACCCCAAATCATCTTCTTTTGTTGAAGAAACAACCAACCTTGTCACCTGGTGTGTTTAACAGGGAAGACTCTTATTCTCATAGAAGATGGAGACAAATACAGTATATGGCTGACTTGTTTTGGTCAAGATGGACCCAAGAATACTTGCCACTGGGTGTCATTCGAACGACAGAAATGGCATTCCCTTAAGATAAATTTCATTCCTGGAGACCTCATTGTGGATAGTTCTGCCCAAAGAAATGCTTGGGTGACTGGAAGGATCAGGAAGACCTTTCCTTCAAGAGGAATTGTACGACAGGTTCAAGTACAAACTAAGTCCAGCATATTAGACAGACCTATTAACAAGCTTTGTCTTTTACAGGAAGCAGACTGAGTCAAGAAAAGACTTGGGACCAGATAGGACTTTGAAAGATTTGACAAGTTTATTCATACAGTGGTTAAGTAAATGGGATATGGTTATGGCTCTGTTTTTATGTTTGTAATTGTTACGCATCCCACCTATACAATTAGGGCCCGGAATGTTAGCGCCATAGATAATATTTTTGTTTCATATGTCATTGATATTTAATATGTTTTATTTTATTGAATATTCAAGTGAAATCATAATGGTATCTAGACTACGTGAATCCAGACCCCTACAGTAGGTTGTTAGTTTGGTATGACCCATTTTTTTTGTACGTGAAAAAGACTATAATCACATGTTTTTTTTGTTAGACGGAAGGATTTTAGATGTGTGGAGTGATACAGTTTTTTGACCGTGCTGATAATGCTTGCGAATCCCTTTCTTGTGCGTTGATGATGCTTTAAATCGTATTTTACTTACGTTCATAAAGGAGATTTTTGTTGCATATTACTTCTCTGCACGCGTCCATCATTTTCACTTGAACGCAAGCAGAATGGCGAAGATACTGGATCCGTCGCCATAACAATACCAGAAGGATTCGCCCATTTCTCTCCACACAGGCTACTTGTTCAATCCCCTGTCATCTCATGCCTCAACTACTGTAACTCACTCCTAGCGGGTCTGCCACTGGGTGTCATTCGTCCTCTGCAACTGATTCAGAATGCAGCTGCTCAGCTCATTTTCACCCTTCCCAAGTTCTCCCACACCACTCCATTGTTATGCTCCCTCCACTGGCTACCTGTAGCTGCCCTCATCAGATCAAAAACACTGATGCTCACCTACAAAGCTGACAATTGTCCATCTCTCAAGGCACAAGGAAAACATGAATCTAACCTCTTTATTTTGGCACCTTTTCCAGAAGTACTTGGTTTAGCACTTCCAGTATCGTACTCTTTATGAAAAAAATCCTGTATTTTATTAAACCAGTATCAGAAAGTATTCACCAATGGAGTCTTCAGGCACTTATGTAAGTCTTTCTGATTATGGGCATCTGCCAAATCCTGTTCATATTTTGTACTTGTATTTGTGCTCCTGGCTTTTGTACCTGGAACACGTGCATGTGTCCTATTTTGCATCCAGAACAAAGTGGCACAAGGCATGATATGTGTCTTTGTTGCTAGATTTAGCAACGTTGTGACTGCCCTAGACACTTTTTTTTTTTTTCAAAAAGCAACTAGCAACAAATTTAGTGATTTTAAAATGTATTTAGCAACATTTGAAATGCACACATTTCATCCTCTAAAATGACAAAATATTATTTTCTCTGTGTCTGTTTCTTGTGTCTTAGTAACACTAAAGGGTTTGTTTGTGTATGTTTAGGTGAACAGTTTGTTCATATTAGACCTATGGAATGTCACTAACCTGTAATGTCTGTTAGCTTTATCCAACCTTGACAGACTCGACAGACTCACATAGAAACCATTGCTATGGCTTTTGTACAATTTGGTATACATGCAAATATCAATTTGCAGTACTCAAACCTCTGGCAAAAACTGATGTGCTGAAAGATGCCATTGATGGACGGCTCAGTTCATCACCATAGTCATACAGAGATGGTGCATCAGCTACATTGCTGCTTTAAGCAAGAAGCTTCAAGCAAGGCTCCCAGACAACCTAGAAACCTTGAGAAACATGAACTTGTTCAGTGTTAAGTAAATGCTAAAGCACAATAAAGGCACAACTGAAACGATTAAAATAGCTGAGCTACTGGGATTCCAGCCCCAAGCAATTGACAAACTTGTTTCCCAATAAAGAAACATCCATCTGTTTAGGTGGGACTCAACTGAAAATACTATTGAAGAACTGCGCAAAGCTGCACATACTACACTGTTCTTGCCACACTCCAATGCAGATGTTGAACTGTTGTTCAGTCAAATGACTCAGTCAAGTCAAAATTAAGACTCTCAACTCAAGTCATACTCCAGGTGTGGTATTGACTGAAGCTGGTTGGTGATACCGGTTACCTGCATAAAGTACCACCTGAAGTTTTGCAGCAGTTTGGCACCACAGCAGCATACAGTTTGAAGGCCACCCCATCCTGTGGTGGTTTCAGCTCACTAGTAATGCAGTTAGACAGTGAAAATGAAGAGGATTTCCGTGCTTATATATGATTCCTTGGCCGTCTATAACCATATTTACATATGTAAAATGTTTCAAGTGTTCTACTAAAACGGTTTACTCAGTTTGTCAGTGCAAATGGATAATTGTTAAATGAACAAATGTTAAACATTTAATGTGTTATGTTTAAAAATAAGAAAATTATATGGTCATAAATATTGTTGTAATTATATTATATTTACAAATAAAAATAAGCTATGTGATGATAAAACAAACAAATTTGGAATATATATATATATATATCACTGATATTTCATTTCAGTTCATTGGAGCAATTTCACATTATTTAGTGATTGTGTCGTCATATGATGCCATCATCCCATATAGAAACTTTTAGGAACAAATCAACCTGCCAGTAGCAACTTCCCCTGAAAATTTGTTGGCAACACTGCTAGCATGAGCCTGATGCAGCTGACATTTTCCTGTCCAGCGCCCATGTAATACTTATTTTGTTTTTTTCCCGCTCCTGCAGACATATCAGTCACTTCCCACCGCTCCCGCATTAAAAATGAAAACTTTGGTGGAATCCCGCTGTTATCTTAGATGGTCTGTTTGCGCACGCAAGCAGATCCGTTTCCTCTGCAGAAACGATTTCTATGTGGCAAATCTGCTATTATAATAGCAATTTGCCAAGGTGCAAGCGCAACTGGACATTAAAGGGTTTATAGCTTGTTCAAATGCATGCCTGACTAATTGTAGACTTGGTACAACCCACAGTATGTGCACTTAATTAAGATGCAATGCCATATTTGACTTGCACTTGTAAATGCATAGCTATTGTATAACACTTCAGTCTCATGCATTAAAATTAGAAGGCAATAATGTTCATCTGCCATTTCACTGTTTTTACTCCAAAATATTCCTCTGTGACTCAGTTCCCAAAAGCCACCAAATGGTTTCATTAAAAATCATGACTTCTAACAAGCAAGCTATATTCCCTACGCATTATGGTCATTTTCTATTTTATTGAATTTTTAACATATATTCCATATTTCAAGTGCTATTAACTGAATATCCATTTTTACTTTTACAACTGATTAACATAGCATGAGAATGAAACTGCTTCAAATTATATGATGTCACAACTTTTAGTGTAGAAAAAATTCCATCCAATCAGCACAAGGCAATATGGAGCCTATCTCTGGAAGCATAAAACAAGGGCAAGGGATACCATGGATGGGATATTAATCGATCACAGGGCGACAAAAACTATAGGCATTTTAGAAACATGAATTAGTTTAATATCTGCGACACTTTGTGGCAGATGGAGGTGTTAGGGGTATTTATCTTTGTCCCAGATGCAGCTTATCAACTCAGATTTTATGTTCAAAAGTAGCATTCAATTAAGAGACGGCACAAACTGGTATTTATGTAACAATCACGGTGCATCATTTTTGTAATATGGGGGTAAACACACCCCAGTCACAGTTCTAGTGTAAAGGACCTATGGAACTAATGGGAATACCATTATAACTTTCCATTAGTTCCAGTGATTTCTCTATGATTGTATAATTGCAGAATTATATACTTGTATTTCCTGTGCATTATATATGACTTTTGATAACAATGTAATTGATTACCATGGTTATAACGCCACCATCTACTTCTCTGTTCCAATGTGTGAAATACAGTAATGTGTGACATACAGTGATGTGTGATATACAGTAATGTGCAATATACAGTAACTACCTGGCAGCACAGGAGCCTAATATGATGTCTGGGACCCAAAACATGGGCTTCCGTGAATGAGATGGTTGATAAAACATTGCAAGGCACTGGAGGGAGTTCTACTGCCTTTAATGATACTGTAACATCACCCTTGGTAGCTGAGATGATATGTAATTTAATGGATATATATTATAATGGGTCAATAAGCTGGGCCTTGTCAAGCAATAATGTGAAATGCTATCGGGGCTTTTACATAGAGCCTAAGCGCATGAAGACACCTCCCGCATTAAGCCACTGTCATCTGCTCAGAAACAGGCTGATAATGCAATGCGAGTCCTGAAAATGCCCTGAAATTCCTCTTGACACTAGAACAAAAACCTGGCAGTTATGTGATGGCAATTCCCTTTCAAGGGCCCTACCCGTGGAGGTCGAAACAACGGCAGCATGAGGGTGTCCCGCAGTGCTCACAGAAATTCCTGGGGTGTTTGCTTAATTCTGTATAAATATCACAAATGTATTGGTTTTATAACAAAAATACTTAATTCATTCATTTGTTCACAAGAACTGAATCGTGGGGGTTGCATGGTGGTGTCGTGGTTAGTACTGTTACCTGGTGCCCCATCCTGGGTTGGCTCCAAGCTCCCCATGACCCTGAATGTGACTCGCAGTCACAGAAAATGGATGGATGGATATATATCATGTTTTGAACAACCACTTTTCAATAAATTGAAAGCCAAATTATAGTTCTGAAAGAGCTGTTCTGAGTTAGACAGTTCATTGACATTTACACCTTTGCAATAACATAAAACACCAAACATCCGTGTTTAGTATCCGTTTGAGAGCCAGTGACTACAATTGCAAAATGGCAAGAACGGTACTGAAACACTAAATGTAAAAAATATGTCTGTGTGGAAGATATGTGCAGATATGTTAAACATTTCTTGTCAATAGACTTTTGTAATGAAACAAATAAATTTATAACGTTTACAATATTAAACAAGCAACCCAAGACTTTCTATGAGTACTAGATATCTGTAGCCCCGGTTTGGGAATGGGGACCAGTCCCAGTTCCAATTAGATAGATGATCGTTGCTGAAGACACGTGGAAACCGTAAGTATGTCCATGTGTACATATCATTCTGCATACCTCAGGATGCCATGTTTCAAGATTAAATCAATCACATATTACATCAAATCCTGCAGCTGATATGGCAGGAGCAGAAAGCTACATACAAAATTCCTCTCAGCCTCCCTACACAAACAGACAGATGGGTTACTGCCATTTTGACAAGATAAAAAAATATACATTTGTGTCAGTTACATAAGTCTTTTCACATTTGCAATTGTAAAACGAGTGACTGTAATGCAGAATATTCTCAAGGATTTTCAAAGTCTGCTGACTGATTTCTTTAAGAACCTGTCGTGCTGTTAATACAGCACCTCTATCTTGGGTTTACACAGCACATGAGTTTCACTGGGTAACACTGAGGGCTGACACCTCCAGGGGTCATTTACAGGCCATGCGTGTGTGGTGTGTTCTTTTTGTGCTCTGATGGATATTGTGCTCTGCTCTGTTACTTAAGCCAGAAGGTTCTGCGTCTTTCGTTATGCCTGTGCCTGGTTGCACCCCCCCCCACACACACTTTTTTGCTCCCTTATCTCAACCATACTGCTAGGTCTGTGCCTGAGATCTCCATCTCAGTCTCATGATTTAATAAACGATGATTACTCTTCTCACAGGAAAGAGCTTCAAGCAGAAGTTCAGCAATGGCATGACCTTATGACTGCAGACCTTGAGAAAGCAGCCAATTGAGTTAGGGAGATAAAGGGATGTGTTCCTTTTTTGGACAGTAAATGGCAGAGTGCTGTCTGGGACTGTGCAGCTAGAAACTTATTCGGCCTTTCAAAGCAACCTTATATACATTCTATAGGTATTCCTCATTTACTTTATTAAGGTTTGGTGTTGTAAAAAACATTTTTGATCATATGAGAAAATAAGTTGAGATGCTTACATGGGTCGAAACCAGAGGTAGAAACTGTGGTAAACTCAGAAGACCTGTCTTCTGCAGATCCACATTACCTTGTTCCAAGGGGAGTTTTTCAGCTCTTTTTGTGTAGAATTCCACAAGGAACTGGTAGAAAGCTTTGAGCACCTTAATAATGCATGAATAAGAGGTGTGGTTGAGCTGTGTTGCCTATGTAGTGGGTGAGGGCAGCCATTTAAAGCTCTAAAGCCTAGTTCACTTTTACACTTTTACATGTGTGCTTTCAGGCTGGGCATACTTGTCTGCACAGCAGCTTTTTTTAAGATGCTAAAAACATATTGGCCACATACTATTTACAGGGAAAAAGCATCAATTATTATATACTCTATATTTTGGTATACTATCAAAACATTTAATTTAAATAGTATGTGGCCAGTATGTTTTTTACCATCTTAAAAGTGTGTGCAAAATATATTACATTAAATCTGTTGAAAGTATATTTAAATAAGAATTAAGATGGGTCAAAACAATACAAAGTTAGTGTCACGCTTTCGGCGGGAGGAACGACCCATGGTTGCAGCTGTGGGGTTGAGCCCTTCCAAAGGGCGTTTATTACAGGGAAATAGGGTACAAAATGGGAGAAATAGCGAGATAGCGAGCGTACATATGCATCGACAAAGACCGACTGGGGCAGACTGAAATAGGGCAGCACATCACGGGTCAAACAAGAGGCAGCTGGTCAGGGGGAAACATGCGGAGCAAATTACACGAGGCAGACAACGAGGGTCAGGTGCAGCGAATCAAGCCCCGCCTGAGGGCAAAACAGGGGAAAAACACGAAGGGCGGGGCTGAGCGTGACAGTTAGTATACTGAATATACTTTTAGTACATTAAATCCACATCATTATCACAACTATAGCACATTAAATATACTTTAAGCTGGGTCAAAAAAGCCTGATTAAAGTATACTATAAAATGAAAAGTATGTTTATAACATATTCTTTTTTTACAAGGGATAGATCGAGTCAAAATAAATTTGATTCCAAGACAAGACCAAGGCCGCAAAAAAGTGATTTTGAGACTGAGACCTGTCTCGGGTACTACAACACTACTATGCATACAAATATAAAATACAGTGTTTTTTTTTCTCTTTAAGATATTATGGTAGTAATTTAATTTGCATAGAGATGTTATAGAAAAGCCAAAGATTAAACAGAAAATACAGGCATTATTTGCTTCCACATTTTGCATGTTGGAGACTACTTGGTGGGGGGCAGGACACTTAATATTTCTTGAGTACAATAATGCCCTTTTTAATTATTAATTGGACTCTCACTCCCTGGCATTATCCTTAACTGACCACATTTCTCCTAACTGCCTGAGAGCCTCCAGTAATAGGAAACATTTAAAACAACCCTGGTACTGACTTCGGCCAAATGTAACAAGAATAATTCATCACAATACTTACTACGGTCAACACTGTAGCTAGTTAATAATAAAATCATGTCAAAATGTCAGAACCATAAAATCATTTTATTATTAAAGTTACCATTAGGAATATAGTTTCTTCATAGGCTCTTAATTCCTCCGACCAAATGGAGTGGAGTTATTTCCTTCTCTGGGCAGAACATGAGCAGACTCACTGTGTCACATTTCACTGAAACTAGCCCCAGTCTAGTTTGTCTTAAGGTGTCCACCACTTTTGTTCTCTTGGAAATAAAACAATCTGTAGTCCCTGCTGTGGATACCTGGTTTCGATGTAGAAGGCCGATACCCAGTTATGGCGGGCCATGGATACCCAGAAGCAATTCACTGACCTATATCGCCGCTCCACACAGCTCAACCAACACAGGGCAATGTCTGCGGCTATCGATCAGGCATATGAAATTGCGGTTGCCATCCTAGCTCAATTCCCAGCACATCATACCTTTCAAGGTCTTATGTTGCATTACCCCCATAATTTACCAGTAGCAGCTCTCATGCCATAATCATATTTCACCTATTCTTGTTAAAAGCTGCCAATTCCCTGCTCTTCCGTTGTATATTGGGGGGAGAACCAGGTTATCTGGTGCATACTTCATTGGACCCCAGATGGCATGGAGGAACCCTCGAGTACTTGGATGACAAGGAGCACTATGGTCCAGAGGAGCAGTTGTGGGTTCCAACTTGTGACATTCTGGATCATTCCTGGATTGAGGACTTCTTCCACTCACACCGAATCACCCAGTTTTTCATCCTCTTGGTTGTCCACTTTGTCCACCTCCTCAGGCTTAGGCCACCACCCATGTGTATGTGTGTCTGTGTGTGCGTGTGTGTGTGTGTAGGGGAGGAGGGGTGTAGGATGAACCGCATAGGATCAAGCACAACCATGCCTAGACTCTCCTGAATGACCACACCTACAGTGATTGTCTTTCCCAGAGTATTAGCAGCAGTGAGTCATATTGCTTTATTGTCATTATAATTTAAACGAGCTACTTTACATGCTTCATGCAAATTATTGAGTGTTTGCACAGTATTGAGTGTTTTAATGATTGTGATAGCTGTAATGTGTATGACCCTGGTTTTTGATTCTTTGGCCATGTTTGATATCATTTCTTGCCTTCATGTTAAAGAACAAGCATCTCTACACTTGGATCTTCTTTGTGTGCTCATTACAGTCATGATACTTACTGCAGGGAGGGAAGGGGGGTGGCAGCTCTGGGTAATTGGCCATATTGCCTATGCCCTCCGCCACCTGCTATGTGCTGAGGTAGGTGTTTCGTGTTAGAGTAATAAGTGTGTATTGTAAAAAGGGGAAGGGGGTGAAAGGCTGTTTGTGGCCCCTTGTTGAAAGTAAACTTTACTCTTTCTCCTGGAGATGAATGTGGCAATAGAGAGTGAATGCATAATTTGAATCACACAACCTGAAATAATGCATGGCTGGTGGGAGCAGTCATTAACAGGAATTGGATTGTCTTGTCAGGCCAATAAATGAAGCTATTTAACCCTCTTACTCTCCTCACCCTCAGTAACCAGCATAATATTAAACAATTTGTTCTTGTAATGGACATATATTTTCAAAGCCACAGGAGAGTGAATATATATAATTTTTCCCAATGTACACCACAAATTATTTTAGTATTGATCTGTGTTTTTGATTTTATTATTAATGTACTGAGCATACTTTATAAATCTTACCAGCAGATTCAGTTAGAAAAGTAGTTTAACATCAGGAGTATGGAATTTGTAGCAGTGCGTTTCCTATTACTATTCCTCAAATATGAAATAAAAATTAATATTTGATCAAAACATAACAAATCCAGATAAAAAAAAAAGACTTGAGCTTTTCGATGTCCCTCTTGGGAAACTCTAAACACTGCTCATAACTATGGTTAACAGGAAATTTCAGCACATTGTGTTTCTGTAGCATATCAAGCTTTGCTGCAAGTTATTTAGAAACCTTTTAGTAACATTTGGCTTTAATGCATTGCCTGTAGATAAACGATGGAGTCGGTTCTCGGTTAATAAACTCTGATTGTGTTCAATGTAATTAGTGTCTCAGTGTTGTTGTTTCCCAGAGAAAGGCATGACAGAATTTGACCCAGGGGACACGCATCCCCCTCTTGCATTCTCTGGCTTCTGAAGGGACCAGTGAAAGGCTTAACAAAATGCTGATTGATCATCATTTACGGTTATATTCTGCTTTCATAAAAATCTTTCAAAAAGTGCCTCAATACCCCACTAAAGTATCATAGTTATGAGAAATGATTTCCACATTAGACTAGAGAAGCTTTAAAAAGACAACTTTGAATATATCATGCATCATTTTATCCCCCAAACATGTGGTGTGACACGTTTTCAGGCTCTCACACTCACGCAAGTCTTACGGCAAAGCTATATTATTCCATTTTAAACCTGAAATTAGCTACATCAAAGGCATTGCGGTATTTTGCAAACCCGACAGACTATTTACAAGATAATAAAACTATTACATACATGTAAATGAGTGTGCAGACTTGCGTTGAATTGAAAAGCCAGCCTGCTGACCCAACTCTGCAAACCAGTTCACTGCAAACTACATGAACAGATAACAAACCCTGCACCACAGCAGACAAACCCCACTCCACCTGAAACCTCAGGATCGATTTCACTGGTTAACAGTATCAGAATGCACAATTAAACTGTACGGCAAATGTATGTTGCAGCCTTGCATTCATCTTTGACATGAGGGAAAGCTGGGATTCTACTCATCAGACCACTTCAGCCAAAAATAGCTCATTTCCAGGTAGAGTGTGGCTCAGCTGGTTAAGCTCTGTGCTTGTAATCTGATGGTGACAGATTCAAGCCCACCCTCAGTATGTCTGTGGGCCCTTGAGCAAGGCCCTTAACCCCCAGCTACCTGGGTGCACCTCGAGGTTGCTGCCCTTCACAGCCAAGCTTGCACTCCCAGAGAGCAAGATTGGGGGAGGTGAGAAGAAAACAATTTTCCCACTGGGATTAATAAAGTATATAAAAAAATTAACATCAAATATTAATTAGGCTCAGATATGATCATTTTAATTTGGCATTTGTTATGTTTTGATCTGTAAATATTTATTAATCTTATAATACTTCAATATTCTCTTTATATATAAAGAGATATATTTATATATATATATCTTTACCATTTCATGCTCCCAACTTTATGGGAACAGTTTGGGGATGGCCCCTTCCTATTCCAACATGACTGTGCACCAGTGCACAAAGCAAGGTCTATAAATACATGATGAATGAACGAGTTTGGTGTAGAAAAACTTGACTGACCTGCACAAAGCGCTGACCTTAACCCAATAGAACATCCTTGATGAATTAGAGCGGAGACTGTGAGCCAAGCCTTCTCATCGAACATCAGGAACCATTCTTCACCTTCTTCACCCATTCTTCATCTTCTTCATCTCACCTGTTGAGATGTTTCAGTACTGTGTATGGTATATACAGCAAAGTACAGTATCTACAGTACTGTGAAAAAGAAGCAAACCAATAATTTATCGTTGCATTTTTCTACAGAATGGCTAGAAGACCTACTGGGGCTGGACGCCAACGCCTGTTCACCCAACAGCAGGAACTTGCCGTTGAACCTAGTCCGAGCAAATAATGCTATCCGTATCCACCAGTTACGGCAAAACATACTTGAAGATAGGGAAGTATTCAACAACATAAATCGAGCAAGCATTAAAACTATCAGACGCATCTTGGTAAAGCACAACATGACCATGAAGCAATTGTACAGGGTCCCATTTGAGAGGAACAGTGTCAGGGTCAAAGGACTTCGACATGAATATGTACAGGTAAGTGTTACAGTCCTTTACATTTACAATACAGAATGGGTGCAATCCAGTAACCGCTGAATATGTACCATTGGATCAGTACCACATAGATATGTTCAGGAAACTACACAGGTATGTTTGTGGTGGAGTGGTTCTGTATGTGTAGTAGTGTAGTTGTGTTTTGAGTACTGTCATCCACAATTATGTATTTTTTGTTGCAGAGAATCTTGGAGATGGATGGAGCTGCTCAGCCTCATGAATATATTTATATTGACAAGGCTGGATTCAAACTTATCAGAAATAGACGACAGGGACATAATATAATTGACCACAAGGCGATTGTGCACGTCCCAGGGCAACGCGGGGGAAATATCACCTTGTGTGCCGCCATAAGCCTTCGACGGCTACTGCATCATCATTCCAAACTGGGTCCCTATAATACACAAGACATACTCGCATCTAGATGCACTTCATGATGCAGTTGTACAGGACAGACCAGAGCAGCCCATGTTTGTTGTTGTCTGGGAAAATGTTAGTTTCCATCGGGCTGCTGTCATCCAGAACTGGTTCACCAACCATGACCAATTTGAGGTTGTGTATTTGCCCCCTTACTCGCCATTTCTCAACCCTATTGAAGAGTTTTTTTCCGTTTTGGAGATGGCGCGCATATGACTGCCACCCACATGCCCACATGCCTCTTCTGCAGGCAATGGAACAGGCCTGCGGAGACATTGAGGTAAGGTCAATCCATGGATGGATTCGGCACACAAGGGGATATTTTCCCCGATGCTTAGCGAGAGAAGACATTGCTTGCGATGTTGATGAGATCCTGTGGCCAGACCCCACAGCTTTTACTAAATTACCTGTACAGTAAAGTACAATACTGTAATGTAGGGTGTTGAGTGTCATTTTTTGGTTGTTGTGAAAATGTGCCTACTGTAGAACTGAATAAGAACAGTGCAAACAAAAACCTGCAGTGTTTTATGTAAAGTAGACTAGCGTGTTGTTGCTGATCTGACAGTGTATTCTTATGATGCAGAGGGTATCATTTTGTCCTTAGAGTGACATTTTGACAAAAGATTGTTAGGTTTTGATGGCGGAGTTTCAATTTGACATAGATGTGGTCTCTGGCTTTGGCTCTCAGCGGAGCCGGTCGCACTTCTCTCCTCTCCCTCCCCTTATCTTCCCTGCTTGGCTCCTCTCGTCTCGTCTGGTCTGATCTGGTCTATTGTCTTATACTTTTTGAGAGACCCTCTCAGCCCTGCTCTGCGAACTAAAATTATGGATTAGATCACCTGGTCTCTCAATGCAATTGACACCATCTTCTCGACGAGAAGCCCAGTTTCGGGGGAACCTGACTGTCCTGCAGGAACGTACGCGGCTGGCTATGCGATGGATGAATGGGAGAAGTGGAGGGTCGTGTGTCTGGCAGATCTTTCCGTGGAGGACATCGAAGATATCTACCTATTCGGAACCATGATTACAGGGCTTATGATGATTGGATTAGGCATTGCCCTGGTTTATCGGAAATTGAAGAAAACGGTGATAGCCGCTCAAAGCCCCACCAGGCTGGCAGGGATGATTGATGGAGTTGGCAGAG
>JAODKN010016200.1:0-13473 GCA_026774425.1 Petrocephalus zakoni | reverse complement strand
TGAGACCTCACCTAGAATATTGTGTGCAGGTTTGGTCACCTTATCTTAAAAAGGACATTGCAGCCTTAGAAAAGGTGGAGCATAGGGCCACAAGAATGATTCCTGGTCTTAGAGGAATGTCATACGAGGAATTAGTTGAGCTAATTACTAGTTGAGCTAAATCTGTTCAGCCTCAAGCAAAGGAGACTGAGGGGGAACATGATCCAGGTCTATAAGATTCTGACAGGCTTGGATGCTGTTCAACAAAATAGTTATTTCAGCATTAGTTCAAATATGAGAACTCGTGGCCGTAAGTGGAAATTAGCGGGAGAACATTTCAAACTGGATTTAAGGAAGCACTTCTTTACACAGCGTGTAGTTAGAGTCTGGAATAGTCTTCCTGATAATGTAGTGCAAGCTGAATCCTTGGAGTCCTTTAAATCAAAGCTAGATAAGATTTTAACAACTCTGAGCTATTAGCTATTAGCTTAAGTTCTCCCCAAGCAAGCTTGATGGGCCGAATGGCCTCCTCTCGTTTGTATAGTTCTTATGTTCTTATGTTCTTATGTTAACAAATGTAGACGACTCTCTATGTGGGCGTTGATGAAGCCTGCCCTTGGATGACCCCTGATCCTTGCAATTTTCACTCTGATGCGCCTCTTGGCAGAGTTCAACAAGACAGAGGATGGCTGGACCGTGTTTAACGGCTCAGAGTACTACATTAACCGGGACCTTCTTACGATGGAGGAAGCCAGGGAGTACTGCCAGAAGCGGAGCGGGGACCTCACCGTAATAAACGGTGAACGTGAGAGGATCTTCCTCTGGCAATTGGTAAGGAGTCGGTAGGAAGCAATGCAGATTTAGGTGAATCGCGCCTACCGTCATTTTATCTTTCCTGCCATTTATTTGGGGGATTCCCTGAATCCAGTTCTAGACATTCCCTGCCCTACTATACACACACACAAAAACACACACACACAGTCCATGTATTCATATCATTGTGGGGACTCTGCATTTATTTCTATGGGCATAACCCTAATCCCAACTATGGCAACCTTAACCCCATACCTACCCCTAACTTTAACCATAAGTAACCAAAGGAAATACTAGACTTTTGGCACTTTTAGTTTTTTTGATTGCATTGGCAGATTTGTATAAAATTGAGGTTATCGTTGTGGGGGCCGAAAAATGGCCACAGAAGGTAAAAAGGTCCAGGTTTTTATCACATTCTGGGGGACCTCTCATCCCCACAATGTATTAATTACAAATACACAGACACACACACACACACACACAATGCTGAATTGTTGGAGTGTGTATTTGTGTCTGTGCACATGTGTATGCCTGGCAATAACCAATGCCAAAGCGAAGCATAATATGGAAATTGTTGTTAAAAATACACACTGGATGAAGGATAAAAGATATTGGGCAAGTAAGACTGGTGTAAAGTCGCAGTAAACATCTGTAAACATCTACTTTGCAGTTATTTTCACTTAGTGACCACCTGGTCGTTGAAATTTTTTATTTTTTTTTAATTATTCCTGGTTACATTCTGTGTTGAGAGGGAGAATTTAACTTGTGGTTGTTCAGGGTCAGAACACATCAAAACTGATTTAGTAGTGAACTTTCATTCTGTGTTTCAGGCTGTCAAGATGGAAAGTATACATTGGAGTTATGGTGAATACTACATTGGCCTGACTATTGACCTCGACCAGTCTGTTCAGTAAGTATAGTCATAGTTTGACTCAAAAAGACTTTTATGTGGTATTCATATACAGTCATTTACTTGACATTTGTGGATTCAGTCTGTTTCCTGTTTTCCACGTGATATGTACACCAGGTGTATTTACAAATGAAAATGTACATGCAGTTGTACATTTATATTCAAATCAACTGTGGAAGTTGACAGCAACATGATTAAATATACTTTGAGACACTCCAAGGAGCCAACAGCAGATGTGACTTGAAGGTCACTCTTTTACTGTTTTGCAGGTGGGTGGATGGATCACCCGCAGTGTTCCTGGCCTGGGACCGAAACGAGCCCGGGTTTGCCAATTACGATGAAAACTGTGTGGCCATGACTTCTGGGATGGGTAAATGGGATGCTCTGTCGGCTTGCCACGCCGTGACCTCCTTGCCTGTTTTCTCACTGCAGCTCACTGTTCTCACTGTCTATGCATTACAAAAACATATTACAGGGGAATCCTGTGACTTAAGAAAGGCTGAAAGTTTTAGAACAAAGAATTTCAGAAACTGAAGATGAGTGCAGACGTGGAAGCCGAGTTGGCCATATGGCTGGGTGCAGGCTGGCCGTCTCAGTCAGATGTGTGTGTGTGTGTCCACAGGGTTCTGGAAGAACACTAACTGCGGCAGGCCCAGGGCCTCTATCTGTAAGCGGGCAATCGGTTCCCCCCCCAACGCCACTCTCGCCCCCCCCATGCCTAAGGGAGGTTGCTTACTTGGATGGACCTACTTTGATGGAAAAGTGAGGGGCCTTCAATGCAATATGGTTTACTTTTGCTCCCTTCATGGATTCCTTAATGATGCATGACCTTAGTAGGGTAACCATTGGCCCGTCATGCTCCTGTCTTGTTTTCTGACCAAGTCGATGTCTGCACAGTGCTACAGGTTCTTCGGAAAGAACTCAAATGAGCAGAAATCGTGGGAAGATGCCCGGAACCACTGCATCGTGATGGAGGCTAAGTTGACTTCCATCCTTAATGAAGAAGAACAAGGTATGAATCTTGCCTCCGCACTAACAGAGGGAGATAACCAATCAGATCTTGTGTCAGATGTTAGACTAACCAAGCAGAACTCTTGGTCCCGCCTCCTATAGTTGCTTGGATCTGCCTCCTTTACAATCTGATTGATTATCTCTCTCAACCAGTCATTTTCTGTTCTGCTCTCAGAACATCTTTGTGTAAATAAAACTCCCATGAGTGTGGTTTTCATTTTGTGGAGCGTTTATAGTCGCCGTATGTTGTACACTATTTCTCCGTTATTCCAAATCATTGCTTCTAAGGGAAATATCCTGCTACATACCTTACCCTTTACCCGTTCAAGAGGTTACTCAGACAGGCACTGCACAATATAGCTTATAATAACAACAACTCTTGTTACTTTTACCCACCATATTTATTTCACCCAGTCTTAGGATAAGTCTCCCACATGCATAGGTCATAATCAGTCTGCTTCAGGCAAAACTTCATATGAATTCGAACAGTGACTGGAGACACAATACATGTATTACCAGTAATAAACCGCAGCTTTTTGCTGTTAGAAAATGTTTATTATGCAATGAAGTGTGCAGAAATGTTGCTGGTAACTGCCTTAAGCCCCTGGTCAGAGCAGGAGCATAGTGGCCTATGCCACGGGTCTTTGGGAAGCTGCTGAGGGGATGTGACCCTCTTGCAGAGCACCCGGGGGCAGGTAGATGTCTCACACTTTTTCCAGGTTTGAAGGCTCCTGGGGTGTGGGATACCTTTGTAGACAGGGATCTGCCTGCCCGATGTTCTTCCAGGTCATCCCGTGTTGGACGGTGCCCTCCCACCTCATCCCTGCACCCTGCTGCCTGAATCCCAACCCCCTTCTTGCTTGTTCTGCCTCCACGCCCACTTGAACTTTCTCCCGAAGAAGATGATGTCTTTCTTTGCCTCGGGTCTTGTCTGCCAGGGTCTTTAGGCGTGTCTCTGCCATCTACACTGCTTTGTCAGCTTTCCGTTTCCTGCAAGTTCATACCTGTCATACACATTCCCCTCGTTTATTACCGTGGTCCTCGATTTGATGGGTTTGAGACTCATCCTTGGCCAGGTGATGAGATTCAGGCTGACTCTCACTTGCCGTTGATAAGCTTTACTGTTGTGAAACTTACCTCGTGCTCTGGTCACCAGTGTTTTTGCTGAGCAAATTGTTCGACACACCCGTGGACATGTGGATCGGCCTGAACTCGCAGAACAGAGACTCCCGTTTCCTGTGGGCTGATGGGAAACGTGTCCAGTACCTGAACTGGGCCAAGGGACAACCCCAATACGTGCGTTTTCACATAGCACACTTCCTTACAGTAAACATGCTGATTACCAGCAATTATTCTATTACTGCTATGACATCATTCTACCTGGAGACATTTTTAGAAGTTTTTGTAATAACTGTTTTTCTCTAACTTAGTCTCGGGGTGTGTGGATTCATCACGGCGAGGAATTTGTGGAGGTATTTTGCCATTTCAATGCTCTCTTCAGACATGTCAGGCCTTTGTCCCGCCCTGTGAACATGGAAAACTGCCATGATTGGCCGGCTTGATGGCTTAGTTCCCCAGACTGTAACCTCACATATCCGGGGTTTGGGATTTTGTACTTTTTTAGACTTTGCAAGCGGAGAAGGAAATGAATGAATAAATGAATGGATGAAATCAGTAATGAGTGTGTGTATCTTAGTACCGGAATTGCGTGTGTCATTGAAGGACGTGCAATAAAATGGGAATTACTGACGTTTTCACAGCCTGAGAGTACGAGATGCACACTATTGTCCAGACATCCAGAAGACATGATGGGGAAATGGAAAACAGCTTTGTGTTTGCAGAGCCACGGCTTCATCTGCAAGAAGGACTCAGGTATGATCTCTTTGGCACACTCGAGAAAACAGGGATTAGGCTAACAACACGGAAGACTTCACGTCCTCTGGACTGGCTGTCTGGTCTTCAGATTTGACTCCTTGCACATCTTTCACTGACAAACAATTACATCTGCCATTAAACTCTCCCTTCCATGCTGCTAAGTGCTAAGAGCTGGCAAACCACTGTGGCTAGCTAGCTAAGATACATTAAGAGAAGATACCCCCAACATCACCCTCCATGATCACGTAGTTTGGATAAGTGGTGTTACACATTGTGTATAAATGTGTGTGAGTCTATGTGTGTGTGTGTGTGTATGGATTATGTTTATATTACATTGTGGGCACCAAATATCCCCCACAATTTGATAATTGTGACAATTTTGACATTGTGGGGACCATTTTTCAGGTCCCCGCAAAGATCTATGAATGTAATCAAAAAACTAAAAATGCCAAAAGTCTTGTTTTTTCTTTGGATACTTACTGCTTGTCAAATTTTCCCCATGCAAATGAATGGAGAGTCCCCATAAAGATATCATCACAAAAGTGTGTTTGTGTGAGCTGGGGTCATGTATATATTGCATTGTGGGAACCGATTGTCCTCATAATGTGATTAAACACGTGTTATTTTGACCTTGTGGGGACAAGGGGAAGCTCAATTTTATAAAAATCTGTGACTGCTGTTAAAAAAAATGCTGAAGATCTTGTTTGGTTACTTATGGTTTTGTAAATGGAGAGTCCTCACAAAGATATAGGTATCAAATCTGTGTGTGTGTGCTTCAGCTTTAGTGGGGCATCCAGTGTAAAGTATCGGTCACGTTAAGCTAGAAGCAGGAGCAGCGTAGGAATATTTTCTGTATTTCGAGGCCTTTTGCTGATTGGTCATCCCGATTCAGATCCTTCAAGACCTCTACCTTCACCTGAGCCACCTGGAACTCACCATAACATCGGAAATGGCTCCCTCATGGTGATGCCACAGAAGGTGGATTGGTACCATGCTAATCAGCACTGCAAGACAGAGTCAGCTAATCTGGCCAGTGTGCCAGACACACTAACCCAGTCCATCATACATCTGTTAACCTATCAGCTCAAAGAACCCCTCTGGATCGGACTCAACGCCAATGAGGTATTTGCAACCAATGACCAGTGGGATGCCCCAGGAGTAGGTAACCCTGATCCTGGAGTGCCAGTATCCTGCAGGTTTTCTATCCTACCTGATGAGTTACTATCTGCCCGAGGTCATGTGTGGCTCATCCGAGACCAGGTAGGATGGACATTTTGCTGGATACTGGCAATCCAGGATCAGGGTTGGCTATTCCAGGGCTAATGCGATCCTTGTTGCTGTGTTACACCCACACAGCCTCTGCCGATCACACCCAGATCTGATGGGCTTTGTGGTCTCACTCTGGCTGAAAAGAATTCATCGTGATATAAATCTTTTAGAAACTACTAAAGCACTTAGCTGTGAAACCAAAAGTGTGTTTTCCCTAAAAACTTGAATTTGATAATTCAGTAATTGGTGTTTCCATCTGGTTAATTCCAGTCATTTTGTGCCTCTTCAGACCAACGGATACTTCCAATGGACTGATAAGTGGTCATTCCGTTACACCAACTGGGCCGCCGGGGAACCACAAAGTGACCTTCCCTGCGTGTTTGTGGACGTGGATGGGAAATGGAAGACCGGACATTGTAACGGCACCTATCACCCTGTGTGCAAGACCTGGTCAGGTGATGTCCTGCTCCCTACTGCGGGTTGAAAAACAAGTCAGCGGGATACCTGAGTTAAAAATATCCTGGCAAACTATAATTATTGAAGGGAAAATATAATCTGGAAATATCAATAAGACAGGATGCGCAGGTACAAACACATAGTGCAGAAAACAAAGAGACTTTAAAAATGAGGACAACTGTGTCCAAAAGGGGAGGACAAGGGGGCAAAATGGAGGACACCCAACAGCAATCCGGAACCAGGGCTGGAAATCCCAGCTATCCAGAGAGAACCTGAACGACTCTATGCACTATTCAGCCTCATCCTGCGTGTCTGTGTTGTGTTTTTTTGTTTGTACACCGATGAGCCAAAATATCATTCTTATATTGGGTAGCATTGGTGGGAATATATTTTACATATTGCACATGTAAAATGGCCATAAGGATTCTGTCCTATAAACAGTATTATGGTTGAGGGATACAGGAAACCATATTGTACTGTTTTATTCTGGACTGGCAGTTAGTTTTCAGTGTGTG
This sequence comes from Petrocephalus zakoni, assembly GCA_026774425.1. Classification (NCBI taxonomy): domain Eukaryota; kingdom Metazoa; phylum Chordata; class Actinopteri; order Osteoglossiformes; family Mormyridae; genus Petrocephalus; species Petrocephalus zakoni. Next base: position 6,645 of record JAODKN010016200.1, on the reverse strand, counting down.
GAGTATGACTGTGACGGCTGTGTTCCTGTGTAGGTATCATTCCCACAGATGCACCACAGCTTCCTGGCACGTGCCCCGATCGGACATGGATCCCCTTCAGGGGCCACTGCTATCAGATTGTGGCCTCTTCTGGTGGTTCATGGGCCCATGCTGTCTTGGAGTGCCACAAATCAGGTATAGATGGCTTCTCGGGTTCCAACTACAGGGAAATTTCAGCTGAAAACTGAGGGCTTTTGTAAATCATATCAAAATTCTGTAATCTTTAATACAACTTTCATAAGCATCATGTAAGTATACATTAACATTCTAACATACCTTAACAAGTTCTTCTGAAAGAGGTAGGTCTTTAGTCGTTGTTTCAAGACACCACTGTTTGGAAATCTAAGGGGAGTTCAATCCACCACATAGGTGCCAGAACAGAGAAGAGCCGAGATCAGGGGTGTATAATCTGGGAAACGTGTCCAGTATCCTCAAAGGGCTGTTGTGTATGCAGGTTTTTCGCTGCAAATCCCTAATTAGATTACTAATTAGAGGACTGATTGGCTGAAGAGTCCTCACACCTGGGTTTGAACAGCTGACGTAAAAAGGCTATCCTGAAAACCTGCACACACACCGGCCCTTTGCGGGTAAGATTGGACGCCCCTGGCCTAGGTGCATGTCTTTCTTACACCTTGAGAGATGGCGGGATCAGTTATTAAGGTGTACTTACATGCTGCGTAGGAATGTGCTAATGTTCGAATGCATTATGAAGGTGCACTGAATGTTCAATGAATGCATTATAAAAGCATTATGAAAGTGCAGTTAATGTAAAACATTCCCACAGTTAATGTTGCATTACATATTATTTAACAGCAACAGTAGTAACCCTATTTCATTTTGCTGTGGTATCCTCCATGTATATGACTGGTCGGAAAGTGTGTCTGGACAGCAAGACTGGTCAAAAGGGTGTGTGGGAATGCTCAGGATGTTCTCTTCAACAGGAGCTTCTCTGGCTACCATCACAGATCCTGAGGAAAACAGGTTTCTATACAGTTACGTGGAGCCTATTAAGGAGCACAACTGGCAGTTCTGGATTGGCCTTTATCAGAATCACCAAGGTAACTGGGACAGCGGTTGTGACAAGGTCATATGGGGGTCACCGAGGTGACAGAAGGTGATGCAGAAGTCTCAGCTAACATGCATGAATGTTTTCATGCTGGCTTGTTCACAGTCATCTTGTGTAAGTGAGTATGCATGTCTGCTGTTCTTGGACACAGGGCAGTGGATGTGGTTTGATGGGAGTGCAGTGGACTACACAAACTGGGAAGCAGACGAGAATGACGAGGAAAGGCGTTGTGCGTACTTGAACCCCTTCACTTCTAAGTGGGGCATGGGCGACTGCTCGACCAGAGAGTACTACATCTGCAAGGCTGACAAAGGTGGGCAGTGATCGCAGAGCAGCCTCTGTTGGCTAAGTGGCAGGCCTGGCGATGAATCTTGTCCATGTGATCGGACTTCTCACATCTCAAGTCTCTCATCCCTTTTGTGAAGTTGTTTGTTGTTTTAGTACTGGATGCATCTTGGTGTGATATCCGTCACTTTGGACAAAAGCATTTGCTAAATAAAATTAAACATGAATGGTCTTAGGAGCAAACACCTGTGTTTCCCCATGTTTTTAAAGTAATGTTCAACAACACGGCTAGAAAGGCATGTAAAGTAATAAGCTAATATTGCAGAAGGGTCATTCCACTTTAATTTAACAAATGGCCTTTGCATCTCCGTTTTTGTTTTTTTGGTTTTTATTTCCCTTTGGAATATTGCAATTTTTTGCACCCCAGGTAGCAAAAATTCAGAGCTTTTCCTCACCCTCCTTCCTATGTGTCTGCCTTTTTTACTCTGGTAGCCATACGGCTCAACTATAGCTCTTTGGAAAGCTCAGGAGAACTCTTCCACAGCTCGGTCAACTTTTGCATAAGTCTAAGATTAATTTGTTCAAGGTCAAAGTCCGTCTCGCAAGCTGCACTTTTGAGTATATGTGGTTATGATAAAAAAAACATTGAGGAATTTGGAGTAGCAAGTCAGTTTTTTATATTGAAATACATATGTATGTGTATATAAACACACTATATAATACACTGGCCCAGCACTTGGTGTTCTTCAGGAGATAAGCACCACAAATGTCTAAAAGTTTTTAAAAAACGCAAATGCAGTTTTTTCCACCTTGGTGAAAAGCCAAAAATGGTGATGTAGGAACACTTATATGAAAAATTTAAATTAATTAATGACTCATAAGTTATACGGAAAGCGGAAAAATTCGAAAACACACAATGTGCTAATGTCTTGGGAATGTCTTTGTAATTTCCTTATAAAGTGCATCAGTGGTATTATTTCATATATAAATATATATTTCATATATGAATTCATTATCCCTCTCGTTCCAGTCGTGCTCCCCCCGGTGACACCATCCCAAACAGGTGAGACCTTCTGTTTTTCGTGACTCCGCCGTTCAGTTGCGGGCCTCCTGCCGGCCATTAGTTTCCTGTCCCTATGCCCCGCTACTCTGGCCATTGCTACCCCTCTCCTGATTCTCCGTGTCACGATAATGCTGCCTTTCCTGCTGTGGTCATGGTAGCAGATATGCCTGAGATATGCAGGCTGGCTGCTGAGTGCTTATGTTTTTGAGATTTCTGACAGTTTATCTGAGATCGTTCAGCTTGTCCGCGTCCCCTGCTGAAATAGTGCTTCTGCTCTCCCCCTTGCAGTTCCTGCCCCGAACGCTGGTTCCCACGGATATGCCGGCATCGTGGTGGCCGTGGTAGGCCTGCTCGCCGTGCTGGCGGCCCTGGCCTTCCTGTACCTCCGCAGGAGGGGGGGTGCTGTCATCACAGTGCCTCCCAGCTTCGAGAACATGCTGTACTTCGGCTCCAACCGCAGGCCCGACGTGGACGTCTTGGTCAAGAGTATGGAGGTCCATCCTGAGGCAAGCAAATGAGAGATTATTGAGAGAAACTGTGGTACTGAGGCCACTTCGTCTCCCATAAAACCTGCGCACATTTTGGCAGTCTTTTCAGTGTTCTTCTGACTCTGACAAGCTCGTGTACATAGCTGGTTAGTGGCAAAGCTACAACACAATGCACCGATTTACGGCATAATCTTGCTGTTCTGTAAATGCTTCTTGTAAATGCTTGTGTATGACTCTCAGGACTGTATAAGGTTGGGCAAATGGAATATGTACACATTAAATATGACAAACTATTGCCTTCTCCCTCAGATTGCTTAATTGATTGATTCTCACAATGAGTGTTGATGGTCAGCTGAATGCAGTCCTCAAGGCTAATTTATTTTGCCATGAGGTTTAAGTAGCGATACCCTTTGGACCTGTGAACGTTAAGGTGAGTAGATTATTGAGCACATATCCAGAGTGAGAAGTGAGGAGGAGGTCTGCAGGTATCCTGCTCCACAAGGAAGATAAGTACAAGGTCAGGATGCTCTCATAGAAAATACCATCCACACAGTACATTCATTCATTAAGTACCAGGCTGTGGTCGCCAGAAAGCCACCTTTATTAAAGAGTTAATTTCTGACAATGCTTCTTCATATTGACACTGTAATGTAGAAAAAATAAAATAAAATTTTGGTGAAATCTCCTTGGCTGCATGGTAACGAGATGTGTAGTGCTGGTGTACACACAAGTGCAGACTGTTATGTCTCTCTCTGAACACTAGGGGTGCTGTTCTTTTCAATAAGGCAGCCAGTCTAATAGTCACCTTCATTTCCCCTGTTATTAATTCCAGCACAAAACACGGCATACACAATGGTACTTACCTACCGTACAGCATTTTCCTGGCAGTGACTCTTATTATGAAACAGGCGCTAGAGAATTTGCCACGGTAACTGGGAACTAGAACCATACCAATGCAGTGCCATGTTCATCCAACTTGCGTGAACTTGTTTCTTTGGGTTATTTAACACCAGCCTTTTGTAGCTCAGGTTAAGAAGTGCAGACTGAACTGTGTATTAAAAAATACAATGCTCAATGCTTAAGACGCCTGATAGGTAGTCTATCACTAAACAGCATGAGAAACAGAGCCGTGACGACATCCAGCCAATAGCCGCCACGCTTAAGTTCACCAAGCACCTCCCACTGAATGTACAGTCCCACTGACATAAGTTCAGTGACTAAAATGACCCCCACAATGTGAGCGCCCCCACTGACCTGAAGTGTTATTGCAGTTCAGAACAATTTGCTGAACTAGAAGACCCATTGATTCACCAGGTCTTCTAGTTCACCGGGTCATTGGATTCAGTCGTTCATTCATCAGTTCCTTTCGTTCGATTCATTGGTTGTTTCGGTGGTTCGCTGAGTCTATGGGCTCTACACTGACTATGTAATGCAGTGACATCTATTGGCCAGAATAAGTATTGCCACTAGTGAGTTCCGGTTTGTACTGCAAAATATTGACTAATTAAACTTTTTAAAATTATTATGCGTGTGTTTGGCTTTGTTCTACATATTTATTTGTAGCCTATAGTAACAAAATGAAAGGATATCAATAATTATTATTAAAATAATACATACAACAATATTGTTTACAGCAATTCACTTCTAACCCCACTTAGCAAGTAATATGTGAAATATTATTATTGAACGAATCAATGATTCAAAGAACCGGATCTTTTCAGTGAACTGAACGAAAAGAGTCGAAGCAATAAAAAGATTCGGTTTGTACATCACTAGTATTCACCATCATTTTATGGAAAGTGAACTGAGAACTAATGAGACCACATGACTCATTTCTTTTCACAACCTGTGGTTCTTATTCTGTGTTATTCTATGTTAGTTGGGCCCAGAGGTAAGAAATACCCAAGCAAAAAAGCTAAATTGTAGCCCATCTGTACATCTTTTTTTAATTGTTTATCTAGTATGGGATCACACTGAGCGTTATAGAGCCTGCACCAGGAAGCTGGGAGTTTTTCCAAGCAGGGGACGAAACAAAGAATAATGTTTCAGTTTCCTGTTTCCCATAATGCACTAGTAGAATTTTAAGGGTAGATACTCCAAACAAGCAGAAAGGATGGCTCCAATCTGGCTGACTCCGTTTGTGTGGGAGTGTGTAAGCTGTGCAGTTGTATGCCTGCACGTGTGCACTGGAGATCACAGTAATCTCCCGGAGTGTGTGTCTGTCGGTAGCTGTCTAATCTGCCCGTGTGTGTGTCTCTCTGTGAGCATGAGACCACAGCAAGATTATTATAATCTGATTATGTGTCTGTGCCCTGATTTGACTGTACGCACGTGGGGGTCAAGGGGATACATTCCATGGGGGGGGTTGTGGTAGAAAAATGGGTTAAAATCATCGTCGCCATCATTATCATCAGACTGCATCTCCAGTTGAGCCCTGTGGTACTAGCTTGCTTGACCAAACGCCCGTGTCCTTCCTGATCCTCCTGGGTGCAGCTTACAAGGGATGGGGCAGGAGTGGCTGACCTGCAGGTGTGACTTTTCTGGAGCTAATTCCATAATTTCCCAGCTTTTCACTTCCCTTGTGGCCTCCATTCGAGGCCAGCCCTGGATACCTGGGACTGTATGGCATTGAGGTTCACAATTCCGGATGCCCACATGAAGGCCTGAACACCCAGGAACTTCCTCATGTTGCCTTCATGATTCATACCTGCTGAGGCATCCAGGCGGCATGATCACGTGGCCAAAAGGCTCCTGCCTGCAGCCTGGATCTTTCAGGGTTGTGCGTCATATTCCGCAGTTTCCTTCTTCTGCCGCTTTTTGTTCAGTTATGGGTCTAGTCCTGGTCATCCACTGAGGTACCGACATTATTGCTCAGTTACCTGCTGGAAATCTCTGCCCTGGTTAGCCTATCCAGCATATCCATTCTTACACATACATGAGATCGATTTTTTTTTGCCGTGTTTTGGCAGAACTATGATGTCCCTGGTCCCCTTTACAGCATCGCTCTTGGGACAGAGGCATGTGTGGGACTGTCGACGTCTTTTTCCTGTGGCTCTTTGTGGTGGACTTAACATCCCTAAAGAGGGAACAGCGGCCCGTCGCGGATCAGCGGGGCGGCCGCGGACTTTCACGTAATCCCGTCTCAATCGACTCCCTCGTAATCATCGGCCATAGTTGCGGAATTTGGCCTGGATCTTGGGTAATCTGGATTTACATGAGGCATAAACATAGGAAGGGAGTGAAAGGGGGAGGAGATATAGGAACAGGGAGAGAAGTGGGAGAACAGAAGGAGGAGAGGAGACAAATAAGGGAGGTGGGGCAGGATGAACTAGATCAGGGGTTTCCAACTCCGGTCCTGGAGAGTCACTACCCAGGAGGTTTTCTGTCCTACCTGGCTTCTAATGAGCCACACCTGTTCTCAGGTAAATCCCAGAAACAGCTGTGGCTCATCAGAAGCCAGGTAGAATGGAAAACCTCCTGGGCAGTAGCTCTCCAGGACCGGAGTTGGAGACCCCTGAACTAGTTGAAGGTCTGGACTCAAGAGCATGGCCCAATCCTCAGCTTTATGACATGTCCTCATTGGCTGGCAGGTTACCTGGTGCCCTGCGGGTGACAACCAGTCATTAGGCAGCTGTGGGGGGGGGGGGGGGGGGGGGGGGGGGGGGGGGGGGGGGGGGGGGGGGGGGGGGGGGGGGGGGGGGGGG
>JAODKN010016199.1:0-13513 GCA_026774425.1 Petrocephalus zakoni | reverse complement strand
TATTAGTTAAGTTCTCCCCAAGCGAGCTTGATGGGCCAAATGGCCTCCTCTCGTTTGTATAGTTCTTATGTTCTTATTTATTCAAGAGCTGCCTATGAACAATTCAATGGGAATAATTTTGGAAAATGCAAAAAGCCAAAAAAAATATAAACAGTACTGAAAATGTTATTTAATATTTGTTAGTGTACATGCTGTGGTCTTTCTCTCCTAAGTGTGTCAGTGCAGTCTCTCTTAGGTATTACAGGGCAACCTCTCTCTACATCTAGGTATCTTCATGAGTACATGCAATGTGGACGTCCGCTGGTTCCCTTTTGACACACAGAAGTGTGAGATGAAGTTTGGGTCCTGGACCTATGATGGCTGGCTTCTTGACCTGCAGATGAAAGAGGCCGACACTTCGGGCTACATGCCGAACGGAGAGTGGGACCTCGTGGGTGAGTGGCCTGAATTTGTGGTCTTACTCTATCTGTCCAGCTGCTTTCACAACAAAGTGATGTTGGATATTATAAATATTATGAGGTAATATTTCAAGTTATCAATGGACCAGTCAGACGTTTTTGATAAGTGACAACTTTTTTTAAAATGAAATAATTACCCAACAATAATATTTTACTACTTATAATGATATTTAAAGTAACCTTCGCTCTAGACTTTGCTGTGTTAACATGTCCCTCTGGCTGGCACAGGAGTTCCCGGCACCAGGAACGAGATATTCTACGACTGCTGCAAAGAGCCCTACCCTGACGTGACCTTTGTAGTGACCATCCGGAGACGCACGCTATACTACGCCCTTAACCTTCTGATCCCCTGCGTGCTGCTGTCCTCCATGACACTGCTCATTTTCCTGCTCCCCGCTGACTCGGGAGAGAAGATTTCCCTGGGTGAGAGAGGGGGAGGGGCAGAGGGGGTGGAAGAGGAGAAGGTGGCAGGTTCTTTTTAAAGCTGGAGTGGATGAGAAAGATTTAAGAGGTGGAGAATAATGGAGAGTGAAGGTAAGGAGGGAGCAGGAATAGAGGGAGGTTTATTGTGTGAGGGGTATGAGTATGTTTGCCATCCTTTATTCGTGACGCTCCTGCCTGCCTGCCAGCTTCTTTCCACAATAACCTTGTGGTGCCAAGTAAGGCTTATAAAACAAGAGGAGCTTGAAGTGCATGTTGAGTGTTCAGAGAAGATGTTCTATAGGGAAATTCAGCCAGGGAACAGAGATGTTACCAGCTTTAAAGGATCATGCTGCCCATATTTGTTCCTGATCCTGTCTTTTTACAGACTTCCCAAAATTCATAGCTGCTGTATCGCCACCCCACAGGTATCACGGTGCTGCTGTCCCTGACCGTCTTCATGTTGCTGGTCGCTGAGATCATGCCTGCCACGTCAGACTCCATACCCTTGATAGGTCAGTCCCAGGAAGCTCACACAGGACATGCAAATCCATATAGGCCACATTTTCATATTACATCCAGTAGTGTTTGGAAACAGTTGACTTTCTAATCTAACATTTGCAGAATGCCTGCAGCTCCAGATCTTTGATGAGCAATTGAACATGACATAATCTAATATGCATACTCCCAGTGTAAGCCACATACATCACCATGGAGTTCTTCAAAGTGAGGCGCATAGTCTGTTACAGCGGTTAAACAGGACGTTGTACTGGCACACACACTGTAAGTGACTAGGAGGTACTCTAATCCCCCAAGGGAACACAAACGTGAGAGAGAACTTGCAGACTCACGTGGAGGCGGCAAGCCATAGGTCCTCATAGTCTCTTATGAATACATAATGCATGAACGCTGAGCACTAAATGCCAATGCAAACAATATGGAGCCTGCTGAAATGCAGACAAGTGGCATCCTGCATACGTCATCACTAGAGTTGTAGTTCTTGGGATCCGGTCTTGGTCTCTGTTACTGCTGGTAAAGTTAGCAAGGCGGATAACAGCTGGATATCGGGCAAACTGCAGCAATGTGGGCTTCGTCTGCCGTCATCCAATTTGGTTAGACATTGCAACCTCAGCTCCTGATGAGCGTGTTTTCAGCAGTGGGGGTCGTATTTTGAGGCCACACCGTGCCTGAATGGGAGCCAAAATATTAATGGATTTAGTGTTCTTTAAGTGCAATTATGCACTGTTGCATACATCATGATGCTTTTTTAAAATGCATTACTACTTACTTACTTTACTTACATGCAGGCTGACAGGTTTTAAAAGCATTCAACTGATTTTTTTTCTTAGATGCAAATGCTGTACTTAAATGTTATTGAGAAACTGAAAAAGATGTTATACATGCAAAAAGGATAATAAAAAATCATTTTATTTCATATATGTGCATTATTGTTTGTAAATGAATTTTTTTTCAAAAGTAGGGTTTTTTGGAATTACATAAATGAATCTATAACCCCAATATAGGTGTATGCTACCAAAAAAAAACTAAATTCTGATTTTGAATTTTCAGGTCTTGGTCTTGTTTGGGTCTTGATTGATAAAAATTCTTGATTTTGTTTTTGTCTCAGTTGGGAGGGGTCTTGATCTTGACTTGGTCTTGGGTTGGATGGGTCTTGATCTTGTCTTTATTTCGAAAGAGATGGTCTTGAACACACCACTGGTCATCACCTTCTCACTGCCCCTCTGTTTCAGGGCAGTACTTCGCCAGCATCATGATCATCGTGGGCATGTCTGTGATAGCCACCGTGGTGGTGCTGCAGTACCACCACCATGATCCCAACGGAGAAATGCCCAAATGGGTACAGCTACCCACCCATCTCTCAGTCCTCATGTGTTGGGGGGGTGGGGATGTTCAGCACAGAATATTTCACTTAAACTGGATTCTTTGCCTACCAGGTGCAGCTAATTTTGCTGCAGTGGGTGGCCTGGTTTCTACGGATGAAGCGGCCAGGCGAGAGCGAGGACCACGAGCATCCTTCCTGCGCCCCTCACCTGCGCCGCTGCTCATCCGGCTCGCAGAACGGCAGCCTGCCCCAGCCTACAGAACCCTCTCTGCACCCGCTGCACCCACAGAACCTGCCTCATACCGGGCTTCCACAGCTGCACTCCCAGGCCAGTACCAACAACGGCAACCTGCTCTACATCGGCTTCCAGAACCTGGACGACCCGCCCCTGGTCACCGATCAGGGAAAGAGAGGCAGCCTGCCCCAGATGGTAGTCCCTGGGATGGGGGCTTCTAGCCCACCTCCCCACCTTGCTCAGGCCACACCCACCATGGACAGTGTGGGCTGTGTGGCAACCGCAAATCTGGCAGGGACAGGGGTAGCTGCCCAAACAGCCCTGGAGGACCCCCAGCTGCAGGCCATCCTCGAGGAAGTGCGCTTTGTGGCCGACCACTTCCGCGAGCAGGACGAGAGCGAGAGCATGGCGGATCAGTGGAAGTTTGCAGCAGCGGTGATTGACCGCCTCTGCCTGGTGGCCTTCAGCGTCTTCAACATCATCTGCACCATCTCCATTCTTATGTCTGCACCCAACTTCGTGGAGGCTGTGTCTAAAGACTTTGTCTGAGCTGTGAAGTCTGAGAAGCTGTAGTATCCTCAATGGGGTGCTGTGTGTGTGTTGGGGGGTTTACCACATGGTCCTTCATATTCTGTACTTGCTCAGTTTCATTGCTGATAGCTTGGTCCTCTCTGGCAGCCAGGTAGACCATTGCGTCCTGGGGCTCTTCGCTTTGGGGGAAGGGGGGTTTCCAGGCTGTTTGAGCTGACAGCAGTCCCCCCCTGGAGAACCTGTGCTGAACCCGGATAGAAGCCACTTGGACCATCTCAAACCTGCAGGAAATGTCTTCAGCATTCATTAGCATCCCAAATATCAGCTTAACAAAATAAAATGCTTAAATTGTTTTTGAGAAACCGGATGTCTCCTCATCATTCGCTTCCTCCGACCCCCCCACCACAGCGCCTCAGCGTGTCCGACACAGAAAAATGACAGCGATGCAGGAGTGCTGACTCCCCGCTGAATGGGCTCTAACTGATAAATCGGCGGCATTGAGAGTGGCAGAGCGCTCAGGCGAGGATGGGAGAGTAAGACTCAGACGGCGATCAATCGCCGCATTAGTCTCTGTCCTTCACACGACAGCTTCAGTCAGACACTGAGCTCACCAGGCTCGCTGTCACTTAGGATTGTGCAGCGTAAAGCTGAGGGTTCAGTCTCACAAAGGTACGTCTGTTAGTGTCTTATACTAAAGCTTACAATGACTTATTGTAATGGTCATTCTTACAGGGCAAATTAGACACCGATTCGCCTTGGGAGGACACTGGAAGGAGACAGCATGCAAACTCCATACACACCCTGTGAAACTACAGTCCCACCCTTCAGTATGTGTTACTCTGTTTGTGTCAGTGTGTTTCCATACTCATGGTGTCAGTGTGTTCTCATATTCAGGGTGCCAGTGTATTCTCATACTCATGGTGTCAGTGTATTCCTCATACTCATGGTGTCAGTGTGTCATCATACTCATAGGGTCAGTGTGTTCTTATACTCATGGTTTTAGTGTATTCTCATATGCATGGTGTCAGTGTATTCCTCATACTCATGGTGTCAGTGTGTTCTCATACTCAGGGTGCCAGTGTATTCTCATACTCAGGGTGTCAGTGTGTTCTCATACTCATTGTGCCAGTGTGTTGTCATACGAATGGTGTCAGTGTGTCATCATACTCATAGGGTCAGTGTGTTCTTATACTCATGATTTTAGTGTATTCTCATATGCATGGTGTCAGTGTATTCCTCATACTCATGGTGTCAGTGTGTCATCATACTCATAGGGTCAGTGTGTTCTTATACTCATGGTTTTAGTGTATTCTCATATGCATGGTGTCAGTGTATTCCTCATACTCATGGTGTCAGTGTGTTCTCATACTCAGGGTGCCAGTGTATTCTCATACTCAGGGTGCCAGTGTATTCTCATACTCAGGGTGCCAGTGTATTCTCATACTCAGGGTGTCAGTGTGTTCTCATACTAATTGTGCCAGTGTGTTGTCATACAAATGGTGTCAGTGTGTCATCATACTCATAGGGTCAGTGTGTTCTCATACTGATGGTATTAGTGTGTTCTTATACTCAGGGTCTCAGTGTGTTCTCATACGCATGGTGTCAGTGTGTCATCATACTCATAGAGTCAGTGTGTTTTCATACTCATGGTATCAGTGTGTTCTCATACTCAAGGTCTCAGTGTTCTCATAGTCATGGTGCCAGCGTGTTGTCATACTCATGGTGTCAGTGTGTTCTCATACGTATGGTGTCAGTGTGTTCTCATACTCATGGTGCCAGTGTGTTCTCATACTCATGGTGTCAGTGTGTTCTCATACGCATGGTGTCAGTGTGTTCTCATACTCATGGTGTCAGGGTGTTCTCATACGCATGGTGTCAGTGTGTTCTCATACTCATGGTGTCAGTGTGTTCTCATACGCATGGTGTCAGTGTGTTCTCATACTCGTGGTGTTGGTTTTTTCGGATACTCACAATGTCAGTGTGTGCTTATAGCCATGGTGTCACGGTACTAGTGCTTCAGAGTCAGAGGGTGATAGCTGCACACAGGCAGGCTCTATTTAATTCACGTGGTGGTGATAGTGGTGGTGGGGGGGCAGTAAATAACCGTGCACTTTGACAGTGGCCCCCTCCCCATGACACTTTCCAGCAGATGGGAAATTAAAAAGCATCCACCCAGAAACATATTTCATTGCTAACAGCCGAGCTAAGATTTGTAGGATCAGCGGTTTCTCAGCGACACACACACACACACACACCATGTGGAGCAAATGACAAAAGCAAGTGCTACAGACTCAGGTCACACACTCTCTAACTGTGCAAATTAGTCTGCCTGGCAAACTACCACAAGGGTTATATAGCTTGTAGTAAAGTGACATAGCTAGTGGGTGGCGTCACACATCCAAACAGAGCAAAGCCTTTTCACATAAAACCAAAAGCAAACCTTAAAAAAAAATCAATCGGAAAGCCTTGTGAGATTTGCGCCATGCTGTGGTACAGAACACACCAGCTAAGTCAAACCCCTTGAATCAAAACAGGTAAGCGCACAATACTAACAAACATGGATAATAAACCATGACACTGGTACATTACATGATACACTTAGCAAAGGACATTCTGATAATATTTAGAGAACAGCTCTCATCTTCCTGGAATGTCTCAAGGATATTCGGGATGGAATGTTCTGGACTGTTCTTAGCACTCACTTTGCAAGCTGGGCATCTTCTCTCATGCTGAGGTGTGGTTTAAACAGTTTAGTGGATGCATGCTGATCAATGGTACTTAATTATTGTGGGAAGATTGCCTTGATAGATCTCAATGCTGACTGCACTGGAACAGCTTAGACACTGATGAATAGCATTTCCTGCACCTGGGGCTACCTTGTCAAATGAAGATAGTGGATTAGCATTTCGGAAGTGACTTTAGGATTATAATGGAGCTGAGAACTGGTCATTCCAGTATTTGCTGTGAAACCATATCTCTTATATAATAAATAACTACCACGAAATACAGTGTTTGCTTTTTGTTGTGTAAAGCAATTTACCTTAACTTTTTAGACATATTAAAACTAAGTAATTTGTTGCTCTTATTGAATGTTTAACCATTTTGTCCAAATAGGTAGCCAGAATCTCATTACTGTAACAGTTTTAAGGTCAAATAGTAGAACTAGGTGAACTATTTGTACATTTTCAACTTCATTGCACATATCCCACAATAAACTGTTAGCATGATAATACGTATATATTTTTTTTGCTCAATATTGTCTCCATATCACTGTATCTTCTGGATTTGGTGAAATACTTTTATTACAGAAAAAAATGTAGTAAAAAAGTAATATAATAAAAGTTGTTATAATAACTGCCATAGAGGCAAAGTTGACAGTTTAGACAATGAAGTTTCAGTCTTTTTTTTAAATTTAAGTCTGTTTTCAAACTAATTTAAATGGATTTTAAAATGGAGAAATGACGAAAACTGTTTAAGTTAATAATGAGTTTGTGAGAATGGACCATTTACACCATTGCACTTCATCATATCTAATTGTTTTACAGAATTAAATCACAATGGATTTAATTAGGTCTAGGGTGTTTTTAAATTGATCAGAAGTGACAGTTAATGTCAAAGCCAAAACAAATCTCTACAAAGCAATCATAATTACTTATAAATATAAAACATGAGGTAACTGATTGCATAAATATTCATCTCCATTATGAGGCATCCAAATTGTCACTGAAGCAATCAATTGTTTTTAAGGGTTATGTAATTAATTAAATGAAGATCACTTGTGTGTGGTCATGGTGTTATAAGAGATTGTACTACAAATGTTTCTGTATCGGCAAGGTCCAATTGCGGGTATAAAAAACACCATGAAGACAAAGCAGTATGCCAAACCACTCTGTGACGAGGTTTTTCGAAAACATTTTTAAGTGACAAAATATCCCAAAAGTCAATCATTAAAATAAAATAACATGGCACAGTTGTTAATCTGCCTACTGTAGGCCGTCCTCAAAAACTGAATGACAGTAAAATGGGGGGCGCTAGTGAGCAAGTTTTTCAAGAGCCCTACGACAACTTCTGAAACCAGTTGACTGCACCAGTGATTTAGTTTTATGATAACGGGTGTGAATATTTATGCAAGCAATGACTTCCTGTTATTTCAAATTAATTTTGAAGGTTTAGTAGAGACTTGTCTTCCCTTTGACATTAAAGAACTTTTTCTGTTGATCAGTGTCAAAGCCTACTTAAATATGTTATGATTTAATGCTGTAAAGCAATAAAGCATGAAAAAGGCCAAGGGGCGAATAGTTTTTATAGGCACTGTAAAGACTGTAGTTGGCTTGGCCACTCGTAAAAGCAGGATGCTGCTTATTCTTTTGTATGCTGACATTTTTCTCTTCCCTCTGCCATAGAGAGTTATTCAGCTTTAGACAGAGTGTTTGGCATTAAACTGAGCTCTTGATTCTCTCAGGTATTATATGCTGGACTTTAAAATGATTGGCCCAATGAAGGACTAACTGTTGCATTAGTTAATGGTTCCTGGCTTTTTACCCGTGCATCTCCCACATCCATCACAGAGCAGCGTCTTTAACGCGCTAGTTGTGTGAGAATATGGGTGTTTAAATGCTTTTGGTTGGTTTTAGTTTCAGGGTTTGTGTATCTGGGAGGCCTGGGGAGATCGGTGGGAGTGGTGGTTTCTCTTGTGGAGGGTGCAGTCTGTGTATTTCACAGCTTTTGTAATAAAAACTGTGGCAATTCAGTTCATGCCGGGCCAGTCCATAACATGCTGCAAACAAGCGAACGGCCACTTGTAAAATGTGTGGCGTCAGGATAAATGATGCCGGTTCAATCAAATACGTCCAACTCAAAACGCACAAGGATAGGTCAATCATTTGGTTAGGTGAAAGGGAAACTTAGCACATATGGACAGATAACGTTACCACTAGCAAACTAATCAAACCACAGTTGTAGGCTATACAGACTACTTGCAGATTACAGCTTTAATGTTCCCCACCCATTTTATTTGATTAACATCTCACTACGTTCGAGCCTAGGCTACCAGCAAGTAGCAGGCCAATTGAAGCCCTATACTTTGCTACCAGTTTCCAGATGGCAGCAGAGTATATATGGATGTAGTCTATTGATGTAGCCTAACATTAATCCTATGCATTAATCGCTGTTTTAGAATAGGCTACTGTTATTATATCAGTGCACCTGTGGAGAGGGTGTTCAGCCATGGTGGGATCATCACGCGCCCTCACAGAGCCAGACTTAGTCATTGTCAAGACATTGTCAGAATTAATGTTTTTGAAATGCAACTATTCTGTTGTCTAAAGCTTTTTCCAGGATATAGATCACGTTCAAAGGTTTGTTGCCACAGATGATGAGAGAATGTTCATTTCAGTAATTTTAGACTTGAGACTTGACTTGGACTCGAGTACAAAGACTAGAGACTTGACTTGGACTTGGAAAAATGACTTGTGAACAACTCTGGTTGCCACCACCATCTGATTGGTTGAAATACACGGCGATGCTAGTTCTGCATTGATTTGCATAAATTATCTTAAGGAAAAAAGGGGCATATTCTATGTATTAATCATTATTAGTAATGTTTCACATTGTGATGTACTCCTACTAACTTGGAATTGTGAACATTTCCAACCTTCTACTTAAAATATGCTAGAGAATGGCCAAATGGAATGGATTTGTACGCAAGATAATGCTAATTGCTCTAGAATTTGATGCTAACATAGCACAGTGATTCTCACAGACGTGATACCAGAAATTAGCACAGAGTAAATCATGATTGTCAACTGTATTACAGTATCTCTTAGGTTTTATGTCACTATAGTCACTAAACCTGGCAACCCCTTTACCAAGCTGACCCTTCAACAGAGGAAAATCGAATGAGCTGGAACCACGCCATAAGTAGTATCTCTTCATGGTATGAGTCGGGTACGACCTGGTTCCTGTTTGCCAGTGGAAAAGTGCCATTAGTCATGGTCAGCACCTTTTCTTTGCATCAGAGATCGTACACCTCCTGGTCAGGCTCCTATGTTCAGAAGAAATAGAAAGAGGTACTGTACAGAAAGAGATGGTCAAGGATCAGTGCCGGGAGCCAGCAGAGCTGATGGAAACTGGGTGGGCTTGGAGGCTCTATGCATGCTGTTCGCTAATAGACAGGCTGCCTGCTAAATGAGATTGATCAGGAGAACAGCACAGACGAGACTTAATTAGCTAAATTGACTTGATCTTTGTTGGCCTGCTGGTGACATTTTGTGAAGCCCTTGGTGGCACAGAGTGTCTCTCTGAAATGCTCCACTCCCCATCGTTGAACTTAACAAGGGCTGCTGGCCTCCCTAAATGCATCACAGGACACCTTCTGTGCATTTTCGGAGGAGTCAAGGGCAGCCAAAAAAACTGCTCTGCTCTTCATGAATCTTCACATCTGCTATTGGTTATTCAATCAGTGATCAGAACAGGGAAATTCCATAGAATTGCTTTCTACCCTTCACACTGTGTTTGCTGACCTGCCAAGGCACTTTTCCAAACCAAATTCCCATAGCATGAGGCAATTCGCACACTGAATCCTAAAAGCAAAAGCATCGTGGTGGAGGCTCATCGGTTTTTGTTCCGAAACACAGCACAAACCAAGATGATTTTAAGCATGAGTTTTATTTATCAAGCCAAATGGTGTTTGGATAGAAATTAGACAGCTGGAACAGAGAGTCCAATCAGCCAGAGCTTATTGCATCCCTGGGGCCATTTAGTGAAGTCTGCCACAAACTGTTCACATTATGCAGAATTGCCATTGCCCTTCCTGCAAGCAGAGCTGCTCATATCTTTTCTTTGGATTTATATTAAAAATAAGCTTGTGCCCAACCATATACAGTAGGACATGTCAGTTCATGGGAATCACTCAGCCTACCGCCCGGGACTGGATAGCACACCCTACTGGGAGTTTATGGACAGAAATCTGATGCTCTGCACAATAAACAAACAAACAATTTTAGTTGTCAGAACAGTTGACATTCATTTTTTTTTTTAGTTGACATTAATTTTTACTCATCACATAGCTTTTATTTTCCTTTCTCTCTCTTTCTGGATTTTACATTATGCCGTTTTTAACAAGGCTTTACCTTTTGCAACTTAAAACACAGAAGCTATATTAAACACACACACACAGAGCTACATATTCACAGTGGTGCTCAATGTCATCCTCAAATTGAGTCTAGCCCAGAGAGAGGAGCTATCAATAGTTTCAGAGAATCTGCATCAGCATTTTTTTGTTGCTGACAAGAAAAATCAAGGCCTAAAAGTATAATTGATAACAGAAGGGTTCCTTCAGCAAGGCACAGAATGGTTAAAGGTTTACAATTCATACAGTAAATTACAGGCTCAGAGAGAAATATTCATTTTGTTTTGCTTGCATGTTGGACCTGTGTGTGGGGAAGCTCAGCAGGGGTGTCAGTTTGTCACAAAAGGGCATGGGTTCCAATCCCACAGGGGGCTACTACTGTGGTCCTTGAGCAAAGCCCTTATTCCCAGCTGCTATCTGATCCTCACTTGTATGTCACTTTGGACAAAATCCAAAATCCTGTATAATTAATAAAGCTATTGCATGCCCTCAAATGTGACCCAGGAGACAGCAAACCTGAATGACTGCTGCCACCACAGTTAAGCAGTGACATTGATCAGTGTTTGAGTATGCCAACATGTCCATCCATGCTTGCTGGACATGTTTGTGGTGTGTGGCCCTGATGCTTTTGTGGTGTGTGGCCTTGTGACTTACACATAACTTTTGAATCATGTATTGGGCTGTATGGGTGCAAACTAAGCAGATTCTCGCTTCAGTAAACGTACAAATGCCGTGCTGTTTTTTGTAGAGTCACCAGCAGTCTGTGCATCATTTATCTTCACAATGAAGAGTTATTATCAAACACTAAGCAGCTGGTGTGTAAACTCAGCAGCGGAAATAAACTCTGCATCCCTGGGGCATTGGCAGAAACATGCCCATATCCCCCAGCTGAATTTAAACTTGGCCAAGCACAATCCTCCGGCTGACAACACCCACATAATCTATGGCCACGCACCCCCTGTCTGGTACCACCTGCCATTCTTTGACCTCACCCATGTCATTTCTGACACTATCCGTTTCCCAGTGACCACACCCTTCCTTGACAGACACTGCTTTTATATTGTGCCGCAAAAGGCAAATTACAATCACAACTATGCTTAATGTGGAACTAAGAAAACATTTTTTGGAAGCCCACATGTATGTGTAGCAAGGTCGGTAAGTGTCATGGTGTGGCATGGTGAAGGCGAGTAAACGAGGATGACGATTCACTTATGGCTACTGCCCACCAATCACAATAACATGCATTCAGCTGGCAAGCAGGACCATGGTGGGCGTGACCTGCAGGCCTACAGAGTCAGACTTACACCCACCTGGCATCTAAAACAGTGGTTCACAAGCGTTTTAGACTGTGTACCGTCTCTGAAAGTTCATGTTCGCAAAGAAGCTGGATTTAGGTCCCATGAGCCCCAAGCACATGTGTTTTGAAACATTCCCCCAACCCCCACCATTTATTATTATTTAATAATAATTATTTAAACAAAATAATTGGTAACACTTTCTATGAAGCCCATGTTCATAAAGACTAATAACTGTGCTTATTATTCATTGTAACATTCATAAAGTACTATAAACATGAGTATAACTGTTTATTCTGAGGCATAACACATTATGATCATATAGTCTTATGCATTAGAAATGCTATATCAAGCATTATATACCTTTATAATGCAGTAAAAAGCATAGTTAATGGTTATATCAGCCATCATAATGCATTATGAAGGCATCTATAATGCACTGTAGATGAGAGCTTCCTAAAGCATTCACAATGCATAATACTCAAGGCTATAATGACAGATTTTATTTGTCACATACACAGTCATACAAGTACGACATGCAGTTATGCCTTTTGATAATGTTTATAGCCATTTTTATAAAGCTTTAAGAATGCATTATTATTTCTTATGATTGTATGGATGAAATTACTAAACACAGGGCCTTAAGTAAAGTTCTTACTTTGTTACCAAATAATTTTCACAGTTCACATCTATTTTACTTTTCACAATATTTCACGCATGTTACAGTGTAATGTCTATGCCATTTCATCACTGCTGAATGGTTGACTTCACGAGCTATCCAAAAAGGCTTGCTTGCTTACCACAGTAGCTATCAAGCTCGAAGGTTATTATAGCTTACTAACTTGCTGTTTGGTCACTTCACTGCAACCACACATGACAGACACTCGCACCCATGGATTTTAGATTATTGTTACTACACCCACCTCCCAGTCCAAGGTACTGCAAGTTTGAGCCTGGGGGTGGGGCTGAACCACATTGTCGGAGCAGTGCAGGTTATTTAAGCACTGTACTCTCAGTAAAGCTCTTGTTTCAGCATGCTCTATAAGACCAAGAGGCTCAGGTGTATGCTTAAACTGCTCACTATAAAATGCCATACATTTTATCTACTGAGAGAATACACCAGTGCTACGCTAACAGCAGTTTACATACCCCCCATGGTAATGCTAACAGTGTGTTGCAGGAACTACACAAATCCATCAGCTATTTTATTGTAGCCAATTTTAATATCAACAGTCTTTCCAAAATTCCAGGAACATGTTTCATGCACCACAAGATGCAACAATACTCTGGACCTTGTATACTAATATCAAAAATGGTTACAGAGCTCTACCCCACCCCCACTTCAGACAATGAGACCATCTCATGCTACTACTATTGCCAGCCTATAATCACCTCATCAAACATACCAAGCCAGCACTGAGGGGATTGAAAGTAGCAAGATGGAGCAGAGGACATTCTTCAGGACGGGACCATATTTAAGGGGGCCAAACACATTAAGAAACAACATCCATGGATGAATGGGGCGATATACAATCACCTAAAGGATTATTAGGAACACCATACTAATACGGTGTTTGACCCCCTTTCGCCTTCAGAACTGCC
>JAODKN010016197.1:2929-13582 GCA_026774425.1 Petrocephalus zakoni | reverse complement strand
AATTCCGGTCTTGGAGTGCCAGTATGCAATCCAGTATACAGCTTTCCCTGCTCAAACACACCATTTGATCCTGCCAATTAGCTGTTGGGCAGAATAAGAGCAAGGAAATCTGCAAACTGTGTTGCAGACTAGCCCTTCAAAATCCTGATCTAAAGGAATAATAATCAGGATAAACCGGATAGAACGAAACTACATAGGAACGTTCCGCTTTTGGGGGGTCATCGGACGCTTTTGAATGTGACACCCGGAAGCTAGTAACAAAAATTAACCTGTTAAGTTTCATCAACACGAAGGAAAATGCACTAAAGGAACTGAGTGCGGGGTAACAGAACAGAGCGGACAGATCTTGTAAGTTTTAAAAGTTTTAAAGGTTTCTGGATGGTAAATGTGGGCATTTAGCGTTTGGCTGGTATGTATGGTGTGTAAGAACTAGGGTTGGGAACGCGGGTACCCGAAATTGGACTGTTAAAGCGGAAATATATTAGAATATTTGTACATGGAAATTCGAATACTTTTTAATAGATGCCAAACGAGCACGCAGTTGAATACAACAGGCGACTCATTTTTTATCTCGCAATGCAGTTAAGTTAGCGCCTCTTACAAAAAAGTACTGTGGCGTTATCATCAAATAGCATAGTTGTACCACTATGGTAAAACTATTATAATTTGGCCACCTATATACCATGGTATACTGCATAGCATTGCACTGTATCTTCTATGTAGTTAAAATAAAAAGCTTTTTGTATTGGTAATATCATATTTTTAAATGTGCTATACTATGGTAATATAAGCTTATTTTCAATAGTATTTTACGTAATGTTTGCCATACTATACAGCACTGAAAATTGACATCAGAATTAACATAGCAACACCAAGCGTACGTGTCGTAGGCGAAGTATAAACCCGCCCTATATTGTATGAGTTGCAAGTATGGTGTATAAACTTACCCTATCTCTCCAGCAATGTCGCCTAAGCAAAGACTGTTTATGGAGTTCTTATAGGCTGTGTTTGGAATATCCGCTTGTTAGGTCGGTCACTCACTCACTATAGTGTTTGCTGCATTGAACACTAACTAGGGGACAAGGGCAGGCAGCGGTCCATACATCCCAGCTACAAGGGGGATGTTATGCTGTGGCGTAATTATGCGCCACACATTCATAATCCTTCTCTGTTGCATAAACAA
The DNA here is from genome assembly GCA_026774425.1 of Petrocephalus zakoni. NCBI lineage: Eukaryota > Metazoa > Chordata > Actinopteri > Osteoglossiformes > Mormyridae > Petrocephalus > Petrocephalus zakoni. Next base: position 12,399 of record JAODKN010016197.1, on the reverse strand, counting down.
ACGCCAGTACTTGGACACCAACATTGCTTTTTTGGACAAGTACTTAATTGTAATTGACATGTCTTCCCAATACTGAAATAAAAAATAAAACTTTAAAACACAACTCTGTGCACATGTAATTTTATGTACAACATGCTTCATTTTACTGTATCCAACTATGTCAGACATGAAGAATTTTGAATAGACTGTATTAATTGTGGAAAAAGCAGTCAAATGCATTAAAATATCCTTTTGTTTTTAAAACAGCGGCAGCCCTGCCACTTTTGTTGTAGCTCACGTGCCGGTATTTTAGTGACACGTCGGTCACAAAGAGTTCAGCTCTGTAATCTGGCTTCTGTACATGATCTATGGGAGCTGCCTATGAATGACGGGATGATCATTTCCCCACACTGCTTGGGTATGGACTATAGGCCCATGACCCCAGCAATATTGTGGGAATACTGTGGGTTTTTAGGGGGGGGGGGGAGTTTAGGGCTGATTGGTGCTTACTAATTTTGAAACCAAACCTAGGTCCTCGCTCCCTCCCTGATGCTGCTCTTTTGCACTTTATGTGGCACACTGTGTTCTATTTTGACAGTGATTTGTTTGGAGAGGTTTGTGATATGGATAGTTTATTATTTATTTTGTTTTATTTAATATGGACATCGCAGTAATATTAGAACTGTAAAATGCATTTATACACAATGACCAGATGCACTGTGTTTAGTCTTTGTAGCAAAATGGTAATTTACAACATTCAATACAAAAAAGTTTAATACACGTGTAATAATGTTTGATGTTTTACATTATTGTTATTACAAAAAACATAATGCAAAATAATAGTATTCTGGAAATGATAAGGTTTAATATAATTACATTGAAAAATGTAAGCCATATACGTGTACAAATATTAATTATAGGTGAAAACATTGCAAAATTTAGATGAATTCTTAAAGCTGGAATTGGTACTAAATGAAAAGCCAGCTGGGAGCTGAAAGCATCAGCTTTTATTGCCAAATGATCCGGCTCACTAAAAACAGCTGCAATTCCCATCACTAAAGACCTTCATAAGTGAGCCACTTTACCAATGGTTACTGGTTACAGTTTAGACAAATATGGTTCCAACACATAACAGGCTGCAATGAATGATGATCTAAGTTGACTGATGTAGGTTGCAGCTTCTGTACTCTACCTTTTGGTGTGCCTCACGATGATCTTGTAGTACAGTATATAGTGAAAAATTTATTGTCGAGAATTCAAACCACTGCAAAATGGCTGATTCGTTATATAGTGGGTGAGTGAACATTCTGAACACAGCCACAGATTCCCAGTGAAGCACGACGTCCGAGTGGCTCCAAATTATCTGTTCTCCATTTAGACAAAGCATACAAAAGTGCTTCGTAGACTTTCAGTAAAGCACAGCATCAATGGTCTGTATTTATTGTCGTTTCAAAGGCAGAATTAGCATATCTGTTGTTGAAAGCAGCTCAGCGCTGTGGTTCAATTAGTAAGATGGATTGCACTTTTAATTGCAAAAAAGAATTTACATTGACTGATTAAATTTTTGTTAAGTTTAGGGGAGAATCTGAGCTTCCCGTAGAGTCTTAGAGCAATTGCATGTGGTATGTACTTATTTTTCTAATTGGATAAGAAATTTGGGTACGGGTAGTACATTCCTGGACCAGCTGCAAAATGATGTCCTGACAAAATGAAATCGATCATGTCGTTAGAACTTGGCATAGAATATCTTTTGTATTCTTAGCTGGCTGTATTCTTCAAACATCGCCGGGCCCTAGTGGATTTAGGTATAGGCAGCAAATTCAGTAATATTAATATTATCGTCCATAATATCATGCCACAGTGTGTGTCAATTAACTTTGTTGGAATGGGCACCCTGATACTAGTTTGTAAGCTAGGTATGCAATAGGGGTGTAAAGATGCATTCAGAACAGATGTGGCTGACTTTAGGGGATTTAGAAGCTCTTCACTATGTCCTCAGCTGTCCAGAGAATCGTTTTCAAGGCTATTTTTACACAAGTCCGTGCTCAGAAGTGTGGCTGTTACAGATGCTTGTTGCTCGAGAGTTCAAGCATTTCCATTGAGCTGTTCCGTCTTGTGACAACATCCATTTTTAGTTTGTTGTGCAACTGCAAGTATACTTTGCTTTGCTGCCAGTTTGGCTGGTGTTTAGGCACTGTGCCTTACTTTACTAGTACTGCACACTCGGCTGACATGGGGCACAGTCAGTCCGGCTTGGGAAGTCAAATTCAAAGTATGCGCAAAACATTTGATGGGCAGCGACAGCTTGGCTTGTCTCACTGCCACCTCTGTGTTCCCAGCATTTTCGTTAACGACAACGTTCTGTGATTTTCTCAGTGTAATCCCCACTCTAACACTGATGGTAACACTCATGAAGTGTTTTGAGAGGCTGGTTTCACACCACATCAAAGCGTGTCTCCCTCCCACCTTCACCACACACCTGTTTGCCTACAGTGCAGACTGGTCCACCGCGTATGCCAGTGCCATAGCTCTCCACATCGCGCTGACTCACCTGGAACACCAGGGGACCTATGTGAGGATGCTTTTTATTGACTATAGCTTAGCCTTCAGTACAATCATCCCATACACCCTAGTCTGTAACCTGTCTGACACAGGCCCTCCCTCTTTCTCCTGAAGCGCTACTACGCTTTTGATGAACCGTTTTCTCCGCCTCTGTCATGTTTCATTTGTTTAATCTTATCTGGGAAATGCCGCCTCCAATCTCTCTTCGCCACGCCTTAGGCAGTGCTCCGCTCTCTCTTCGCCACGCCTTAGGCAGCGCTCCGCTCTTTCTCCGCCACGCCTTTGGCAGCGCTCCATTCAGCTCCATCAGCAGGTGAAGTTAATGACACGATGAATCGATTATGAAATTCGTCGCCAACGCTTTTAGTAATCGATTTAAATCGATTCGTTGTTGCAGCCCTACTCAAAACAATCATACGAAATCCATTTGAAAAGAGCTGTCATATCCTTTATTAAAATCACTCACCACAATACATTATTTGCCCGCTGATTGTGGGTTTGTTGCATCAAAAATATTTTGTGCTCTCTAGAGTTGTGGTGTGACAATGAACAAGGTAGCAGCATGCAAAAGATTGTTCTTCTTGACATGTTCATTGTTTATTTTGTCTGGATATTGTTTGAAGTATATGGCCACCTTTAGTCTTGCTGACCAAGCCCACATTATGTCAACCTGTCGTGGACAGGAGGTGGAATGAGAACAAAGTGGAAAGTTTGCCTCGGGGGCTGTGCGCAGATGGTGCACCAGAACGGTGATACCTGCTCCTACAATGTCATATTGCTAAAACAATGCTGATTCTGCTGATTTTATATGAAGTATGCAGCCATACTTATCCTCGTTATGTAACCTCCCATCTCTCGCGCTCTCTCTTTTTTTTGTCCTGTTAGGTACTCGAACATTAAAAATGACTATAATTCACAGCAATATAAAAACATCAACACATTTTCCAATTTAACTACAAAATCTATAAACCACGATTTTCAGCACCACTGCTGGCATTTTAAAGTCTCCATCCATTTTTTGTGGAGGTGCTTTGCTGGAGAATTGTAAGGACTAACCCAGAATATTTACCCTTTGCAGAAGATAACTGATTATTGAAGTATTTCTGGTGGTTCATAGATTTATAAAAATATTTCTTTTTGACCATAACAACTTATCAAAGAAGCATGTTCGTTCCATGTCTTGTGCTGCTACTTTGATTTGACATGTTCTTCACTGTATGGGCAAAATATATATAAAAAAAAATATATATAAGTATATTTGTCTCCTTATAGTGATAAGGTACACTCATCATCTCTTGTTAAACAGGTTCAACTTTATAATGAGTCAAGCCAAGAAGCGCAAGTTGACCTTCCTGAAAGCAGGTCTGTCATGGTCCAAAGCCAAGAGGAAAGTAGGATCTAGGGGTACAGTGCCACCTACCCCGCAAAGGAGTGCCATTTTCTCCCCTAACACAGAAAGGACACGGGGGAGTTTGGAAGATTTATCGTTACCAAGGAGGCTGCTGCGAAGAATGCAGTGTAAAGGTCCCGTGCTAAGCCAGGATCCTAACACTACAGGTGATTTAGGTAGGTAATGTCATATACGGCTGCTTCTGTAATGTCATGCTTTTGGCCAGACTGGGCAGGTTTGTTTTTAGGATATCAGAATTACCATGGAAATTCTTCAGGAAAAGTTTTCATACTTAATGTTGTCTTGAGCTTCAGTCTAGGTTGGAGCGTAACAGAATTTAAGGGAAACTGAAATGGGGTAAAAGGCCCAACAGGGTAAGGCAACAAACAGAGCCTCAACTACCAAACGCAAGCCAAAACTAATCTCACCTGAGTGCAAATGAAAAGAATGATTACAGATGCGTAACCTAACTTCTTACCCAAACGGGATTCCAAAAACACACTCCCAAAACAATGTGGCAGTCACTCCCTACGCACTGATACAATTACACACGTAAAATGTACACACAAACCAAATGACGGTATCTAAGGGAACGCCAAGATGTAAATCGAAAATGGGCAGAGAGATCAAAAATTGGAATGACAATACTAAGATCAGCGAAGGTACCGGGGATTGGACGAGAATCCAAAACCAGATTCAAACCAGTCATACACCGTAACACAATCAAAGAGCAAACAGAACAGAGCAAAGTAGTGAAGAGCTTTCCTCTTGGGTATCTGGCGTCTTTTTCTATTTTTCTGAACTGATGAGGAACTGATGACACGGGGATTGTCATCCATATAGACCGTGATGGGGTTGACACCCAAGTAAACCTCGAAATGTTGTAGGGCGAGTAAAAGAGCGAGGGCCTCCTTTTCAATGGTGCTGTAGGCTAATTGATGCTTGATGAACTTTTTTGAATAATAGCAAAAAGGGCGGTCGAGGCCACTGCTCCTGCGTGGGGCACAGGCTAAACTCAGCAAGGTTGAACCAAGCCATACTAAACCCAGTAATACTATACTATACACACTAACAAAGTCCCCCCGCCACAAAAAATCTGCCAGACCTGGAAAAAAAGAAACGGATGAGCATCCAACCTCTGGGACGAGAGAAACTCAAACGGACCAGCTCCCAGTTTCTGCTACGAGCTCCAGTCTTTGGTCGTCATGATGTAGATTCAGAATAATCATGTCCTAATACAGATTTATGTTTTGCTTTTCATTTTTGCATTTTCTAAAATTCAGCCCTTGTCTGTATAACTAAAGTTTTAGACTCTGATATTTAATATTTTTTGTCTTTAAGTAGTTATTTTTTTCTGGTTCTGGATTCCCCCCCACCCCCCCGTGCATCTGTTACACTGTCTGAAAGCAGAGAAATTGCAGTCTGTATGTGGAATTATGGCACATGCATCATACATTTTTTTTTGGTCCCAGCTGGTAGCAAAAGATAATTACAATACCCAGATAAGTGTTTTTGTCATGTTATGCGGTCTGCAGGACTGAATGGAGTGGATGCCCAGCAGTGCTGCAGCACTGCACAGTTTGACCCATTTCCCGAGGAGGATGCTGAGCAGGGTTTGGTCATCACGTTGGGTGAGCTTCCCTTTAAAGTTCTCTCATAAGTTTTGCCCATACCAATCAGTCATGTTAATAGCCATGGTTGTGCATTATATGGTGTGCATCCTGGAAAGGATGCCGCTATTGTTACTTGCGTTTTAGCAGGCGTTTGGAAGCTGCCACTAGTTTGTGCATCTTGCAGAACTACACACTCCTGCCACTTGGCTGTGTGCCTCTAAGATACTAAAACAAGTTTGTTGTGCTGCTACCTTTAGTAGCCACAGATTTCAGACAAACTGTAGTGGACAGTGTTTTGTTTTATGAATGTCTTTGCATAACCACACCACTTCCAAATGTCCTGTCTGTCCGTCTTGTATTTCTAAATTCAGTAAATAGTAATGCTGTTTGTTTTATTACCTTATATCCATGTGATAAATATACAAATTTCACTAAGATGGTAATCTCCTGGAGACATAAAGAACAGAGAGCGACTGAAAAAACTGTTTTCATTGGAAGTTGGGGGAATGAAACCAAATAAACTTAAAATAAATAATGACTCTGGGAATCATATGCTCTGGAAAGCAGAGTCAAAGCTGTTATTATTTACCTGCAAAGTCAGACAACATTTTTGGCACAAGCCATAAATTGCATTTAACATAAGAACATTATGAGCATTATGGTTTATAGTAACTTTGCTGCTTCGAGGCCCATTTAATATTTAATTCCTATTTAATGAGCCGAGTATGAATTGCACAGCATACCATATTGTAATGGCATCTGTATAAGAATTGAAACTGTAAATGAAGCATTGAGTAAATACACAACCAAATGGCTCAAAATGTGAAATTCTGGTGGTTCTCTGCTGCAGTAAATCCAAATGAAATGTTGTACGACTGCTGGAAGTGAGGTGCACATTCAAATAATAACCAGTTGAAGCAGTTTCCTGTAAATTCCTGTCATTTGATGTAACAATAAGTAAATGAAGATCAAACATCTGATGTCAGAATATATTTACAAACACTTGCCTGAGGTTTCTTGTGACTTAGAAAGTCATAACATATCAAGTATACAGCAGTGTGAATGTGATGCCTTATAGCGATTGAAGTAGTTCGATTTGATGTAGTAGTGATTTGAAGTAGCAATTATTTCTGCCTTAGGATGGATCTCTGTGTGGCACTTAAACTGACTTAACACTGACTTCCTGTTTGTTTGCCTGCTTCTTAGATGATGAGCAGCCCAGTGACCAGAAGACACCCAGGAAGAAAAGTGGGGGGAGGAGGAGGAGGGAAGAGGTCAGTGAAGTCTCTGGGCCTCATCCAGAGCAGGCACGCCCCATGGAGGTGGAGATTGACCCGCAGCTAGACAGGGAGCTAGAGAGCAAGTCCAAGCAGCACAACCTGACAACAGTCAATGTGCGCAACATCATCCATGTGAGTGGCTCTGTGACACATCGCACATCCGCCAGCCATGCATGCATACTGTTAGCTATCTGGTTATCAGTAAGGCCAGTGTCACCAGAGATCTTCTCGCTAAGTACCTTAGCCATTCACCAGTCCCACTAACCGCAAGCCTTCACAGGAGTAATACTGTCTGCTCTCATTGCCTTCTGGTGTGACATCAAATCAGACTTGCCACAACAATATTACAACCTGAATTTTCAAGAGCTGAATTTTACAACCTGAATTAGATTTTATATTAACACACAAGCAGCATAAATTCAGGTTTGGGTAATGAATTCAAAATAGTGTCTTTAATTCATGTTTAGATTTGGGACCTGGTATTCAGATAATGAAATTAAAGTTTAGGTTAAAACATTTGTTTTGGCAAATTAATTCAGATTCAGGCTGTGGTGAATGTGAAATAAATGCATACGCAGAAAAAGAAGAAAAAATGTTTATGCACAAAAATTGGATTTTACACACTGAAATTTTCCTTCAGTAATCTTGTAAATGTGCATATGTGCACAAGTCTAAGATCCTACCCAGTAGCTGTCCACAAATAACCAAAAATGGTCAATGCAAATGAGCTCCATGCTCATATAATGGGTAAATCAAGCCTTTATGGTTGCACATTCCAAGGATAGTGGCTGTTATTAAAAAGCCAAGAAGAGAAATTTCTAACGATTTATCTCACACACAGCTGTTTCTAGCTCTTTAGCACTATTTTGTGCTTTCAGATTAGCTGCCAAGTTGCATTTTGTTTTTAGAGTACTTTGTGCCATTGTAGTAAAATTAAGTCTTACGAGTTTGCTGCTGCAGTAAAGAGACAGACCCCCATCTTCGCCCTCAAACTTAAACAATCCTATGGCATCGATAATAAGGGATGTACAAGATTTGTATATTAATATATTGAAATGGTTTTCGATTGGCTAAAGTGGCTTAATCAGCACATCTTTTCATACTGCTGGGTACTATACTGTTGCATTTATACTGCATTTGATAGAAAAGACATTGATTTGAATTGAGGTGTCCTTATTGCAATGTCAGTGCAGTTGACCACCTCGATTACATTTGGAATATGGGATATCACTGCAAATGTAGCTTTTATGTTTGTCTTTTCAGGGAAACTTACATTCAATGGAAAACAGACAATGTGCAAAGACATACACATAGTGCAAACAGTAAACAAATGAGTGAAAATAAGCTTGATGGTCCATAAACTTGTTCCCTTCTAATTTACATTAATCTACTATTTATAAAACTTCAAATTTTTTAGAAGTTAATTCTAGTTTAGAGACACTAGCAAGAACTTTTTATAAGTCTATGCATAGGAATGTCCGACACCTAATTCAGATTGTGCCACTCATGACATTTACAGATAATGTAAAAAGGTAACGACAGTATTTTAAATATGAAAATAACAAAGGTAAATGCATAGTCTTTGACGGAACGGAAAACGGAATCCCAGTAGATTCAGATTAATGGAATTTCCTCCCAATTTTTGTTTGATAAATGTGGGATTTTACGTAAAATTTTCACCTTTTGGGGGTTGTTTTGTGCATACTCAACTTTGATAAATGAGGCCATAGGACTTGTATGAAAAGATCCCGGTTTAACTCTGGTAGGGCTTTACTGTGACCGCTATTGCTCAGAGATGTATAAAAACTTTTTTTTAAGAACATAAGAACCTAAATCTTGGACACAAAATTGGTTTAGGTTAACTGCAGTGTCTGCTCTGCCATCCACTAGTATTCAGTGTGCATATGTGCTCTTTACCTACAGGAAGTGATCACCAACGAGCATGTTGTTGCCATGATGAAAGCGGCCATCACTGAGACAGAGGCCATGCCCATTTTTGTGAGTTTTCCCATTTTTAGGATGAATAGTAGTGATGCAGGAAAATATTTGATATACAGCATAGGGCCATCATCATGCATGTGTGTGTATGTATGTAGAGATATTTTGTTTGTATATGAATCAAAATTGTTTTATTTGCATGTACAGGTACATACTGTTTTTTTCATACAGCGAAGTTTGGGCTCATAGTACAGGGACAGCCATTTATTGGTACCCCTGGAGCATTTTTCGAGGGATTAAGTTGATGTGGCTGTTCTACTGAGCATGGGATTCCAACTGGTAAACTTCTGATCTCAGGCATAGAGGTCTAATCCACTGAGCCACACAGTGTCCCACAAATATGTATATTTTGGAGGATCTTAAATAGTGTGGAAATGTGTCCATGTCAGGAGCCCAAGATGACACGCTCCAAGCTGAAGGAAGTGGTGGAGAGAGGCGTGGTGAGTGCCCTGCAAATCAGTGTAACAGCCCCTGCTTGACACATCACTTAAGCATAATAAGTTTAGCTAACACTTTGTGTTTCGTGTCTGCTTCTTTTTGAAGTGTTTTTTTGGTTTTTAGGTTATTCCTACATGGAACATCTCCCCTATAAAGAAGCCTGAGAGGGAAAAGGTAAGCAAGCTTGGGTTTCTCCAGTTCAGCCTGTAC
>JAODKN010016196.1:0-13597 GCA_026774425.1 Petrocephalus zakoni | reverse complement strand
CCCCCCCCCCCCCCCCCCCCCCCCCCCCCCCCCCCCCCCCCCCCCCCCCCCCCCCCCCCCCCCCCCCCCGGGCGGGGTGGGTGGAGTAGCAGTGGGGCGGTAGCTGAAAGCCTCTCCCTGTGACTCCTCACCCCGTTACAAAGCTGGACAAGGCCTATTAGAATACAAAATACTTTTTGGCAAGAGCTCCTGTCAAACAGCCAATCAACCTTCAACAGTCAAAACATGGACAGTAAGCCCAGGTCAAAAATCAGCGCTAATGAGGCTTTGTTACAATGGAGCACAAATATATTCCTATTTTAATTGTCTTTTTTAACTTTTCAGTTAATATTTTCTCTTTGAAATACTGTAATAATGTATACTGTAACCACAATGTTTAATAATTATAAAGTCACTTTGCCCGGCTGAGCATACTTACATTCTGAGTAACGACACTATTAAGATTAAAGTAGATTATTTAACATAGCGCACAGTGGGAAAAGAGAATTCTGGAAATTATTAAATATTTTCAAGTAGTTATAGTTGTTAAGCAGTGATCTTTTTGTATAGGGCACACACATACATCTATGACTTGCATATTTATATCTTCACACAGAGCAGGTGGACCAAACACCCTGAGGATCTTGGCTTGGAGTGCACACAGCTACCTCTCTGGTCATGTGGCTGACCATCTGGATTGCCTCTGAGCTGGCTTGCTGGGGAGCGATTAAGCTGGTCTGAACCTGGTCCTCCCAGCAAACATGGAACCTTAAGACCAGATGGGGGAAGAGCTGTACCTGCAACCCGGCCTTCACTCTGGATTATTCCTGAACACCACCATGACCCTGCCTCACCACCACCACCTCTGCCTGTAGCAGAAATAATGAAATATGTATAACATCATATCTTCAGCCTTTCTTCTCCGAGTAGCTCCAGGTGATATCGACAAGTAGTACTTTTGGGTTTTGACCTCACTGGATCCTGATGATGTCTGGAGCTTATGGATGGTAGAAGGATGATATTTTTCTGATTGTTCTAAAGTGTTCTTGTCAGGTTGCAACATCTCACTGTCCCTCCAGAAACAAGGTTATTATCCAAATTATCCATCCATCCTGTTCTGTTCCTCTCATACTGCCCTAGCTGTATTTATAACAAATTCCCCAAGAAGGTGAAGCGGACCTCAGAGCGTACGCCATAACAACCTGCGGTGAGATCCAGTCAATAGGTTCATGGACAGGTATCCGAGAGAGGAGGGCATGCATAGTGATTCAGGGGGGTGGAATCTGACTGAATGGGAACAGCAATGCGTCCCCTGTTAAAACTCCCAAAAGGACCCTGCTGTTGTACCACTGATCAGGGAACTTAATCATTTTCACAGCAGAAAAACTGCTCGGTTGTACAGATGGAAAAGCGTTAAATTTAGAGCTAAGTAGAATAACCCATGGTTACCATAAAAAAATGGTCTCTCTTACAATTAAGTTGGCCAAAAATAAAAGACCCCACTGAAAGTTTAGCCCAGCGCCTCCAGATTCCTGCAGCGTGCATGTGTGAAATTGCTATCCTCACAGGAGCCAGAGCAGCAGTGCTGGTACAATGCTTTGGGGTAAATCTGACCCCGCACCACCAGCAGCCATACAAAAGGGATTAAGATCACATGGCTGGCAAAGCGCCCAAATCTACTCATTTTTTCCCCCTCTTTTGCTTCTCACAAACCTGTTGAAGTTGCAATGAATCAGAAACCATCGGGATGATCTGGTGAGCTTAGAGCCCCCGTCTAAACATTTGTATGGGCAGAGGTGCATCAGTCACAGAAAAGCTTGCGTTTCGAAAAGCACGAAAAGTAAAAATAATCCATGCAAGAAAATGATAATATGGGTGAATACTTACATTGAGTTTGAAAGGCATTATATGTTATGAGCAGAAACCATAATATAATACATTATGGTGTGTCAGTGTTTAAAATTCAGGCCCACAACCCTGTAATCACTGAGCCTGTGGCCCGAACAACAGAACACAACGAGAGACCATGAGTGCTGAACCAACTGAGGTCCGTTACGGCTGCACTTCCCCCACTGAGCCTACAGCATTTAAGGTGGGTTACAGTCTTGGCAGTCACTATGAGGTTAGCGGCCTGAGACCTGGTTTTCCTAACTACCCGTTTTGTTACATGGAATGTACACTGAATTGGATGCAAAGCTGCGAACAGCTATGAAAATCTTAAACTCTGCAGAAATCAGAAGCTTAGCTTTTAGATCCAGAATTTTCACTTGATCTCCGCACATCTGTTATTTCTGTATCTTTATGGGTATTTCAGTTACTTATGTACAAACAGGCTTAGAGGGTAGCACAGCTGCTTCATGCCTGCAGGGTTGGTGGGTTCGAATGCTACTGCCACCATCCCATCTCTGTCTGTGTAAGCCTCTACTACAGGGCTGCCTAACCCTGCTCCTGGAGATCTACCACCCTGCAGAGCTTAGGTGCAGCCCTAATTAAACACACCTGATACTGATAATCAGGCCCTTCAGAAGCTTCTCAGTATTAGAGTCAGCTTTGCTTCAATTTAGCTGACTAACTGAGATGCTTCTGAAGGGCCAGATTATCAGTATGAGGTGTGTTAAATTAGGGCTACACCTAGGCTCTGAGGGGTGGTAGATCTCCAGGAGCAGGGTTGGGCAGCCCTGCTCTACTAGATAAGCGGAAGTCAGATATTAAATATGCTATAAATGTATACAACACAGACCCCCACAACCCCTAACCAGGATGAACAAATTAACCTAGTGGTTACATCAGGTACTGCAAGTTTCTGAGCGTCTTTATTAAGGATGTTATTTTACACTCCACTCCATCTCACTATCATGTGTCCAGTTACACAAACTGGATTGTTTCTCCGGTTGGCAGAAGCAGATCATATTTCCCAGGCAACATAAAGACCTCTATTCACATGGAGGTCCACAAAGGACAGGGCAGACTGCACTTTGACATAAAAGCAGGTGCAGGACTATCTAGGACGAGGTCACGGCGGGATCTGGAGCCTGTCCCAGAAAGCCCAAGGCCGAGCACACCCCAGGCAGGATGCTGCAGGGTGCATGTACACCCTGATAAACACGCACAATGAAACATTTAGAGACACCAATATATGCAAACGGCATATCTCTGGACCTCGATAAGAACTTGGACAAACCCAACCCGGATGCAAGAGAATGCTGCCCTGAAATGCAAATCCCACACAAAGACAGGAATAGATTCCAGTCTTGGATGTGTGATGAAGAATATCTAGATTCAGTCTAATTTAACTAGATATCACAACAAAAATTCATTAAGCCCTACTATAACAACCACAAGAACAAATCAGTGGCATTACAGCCGACTTCTGCAAGCAGTGACTTTAAAGGCAGAGCCACCTGTCGGTGAGACAACGATGGAATTCCAGAAATATAGCAGCCAGGGCCAACCAAGCAAACACTTCCCCCCTCTGTGCTATTGCTGCAATTATCCAACACATAATAGCGATGCCATTTTTATCCATTAATCTCGATTCAGACCTAAACTCCAAAGTATGCAAAATATATAAATAATTATCTTTCTACTACCTTTTTCCTCCATGCAACTGACCTGTATGCATAAGTAAAATATTAATTATTATTGTTATTATTATGTATTATGCAATGTATAGCATTCTGTAGTAGGTATCATCCAGTTTTACACATACTTGAAAAGATTATTTTGGCCAACTTACTATTGCTGTGGCCGCTACAAAGTTCGAAAACAGCATTATAGCAAAACAGCGCCTGCGTAGTTCAGTTCTGTAACATTTTGCGAAGCTGCTGAGTGTGTTACGCCGTCGCCTCACACGGGCCGGGCTTTTAACTGACTGTACGTGTAAGAGAGCCTACTAATGTACTGGCTACTCCACCCATACCCGCAAAGTCCCGCGTTACACCTTCCCAGAGGGGTGACGTTATTTTAATCACTAATTGAATATGCATAATTTTTAGTAGGCAGTGGAAAGCAAGGTCTGGTTAGCTGGCTGGCGTGAGATTCAAAAGACAAGTCTGCACACCCATTTACATGTATGCAACAATTTTCTAACATTGGAAATGGTCTGTAGGGTTTGCAAACTACCCCAACGCTTTTGATGCAGCTAATTATAGGTTTATAATAGGATAACAGATTTACCGGAAGGTTTCTTGCGTGAACATGAGAGTCTGAACGCGTGAGTGTGCATGGCAAAGACGCACACACATGCCAGGCTGTCAAACCAAGCCATGACCACAAGGTGGTGCTACAGAACAAAGCACGTAGCTGACACCACTGGCAAATTCTCAGAGTCCAAGTTCCCTCTTTACCTATTCAGGTTACGGAAAGGGATTCAGGCTCGTTTTATGGATCTTCAACAGAAAACACCCTCATGGTGCTGTGACTAACAATTTAGTGTATTCTGATGAGGCAAGAATGACTTGTGTGTAGATATTTACACTAAATTTATCTCCAGACAGAATCTCTAGCCAGATAACCTCAGGACGAAACGGAGCAAGCATACTTCCCGTTTATGAAATGTGGCGTTGTTTCATTCATTCTTTTTTAACAAGAATACGTACTTCATGTTAAAGAAAATTGCACTGGCAATATTCAAACATAACCCATAATCCATTGTGATCCAATTTGCGTGCATATTTCCCTCATATATTATGGTTTCTTTTCATAATATTTCCATATATAATTCCTCCCTCCAAAGAGGGTATGGGCGATAGCCCATCCCCCACGCCTTTTTTCACCCATGTGCCCATGCGCACACACACACACACACACACACACACACACGCAAAGCCTAGTGTCTCACCACTACTCCTCTAACCGAGGATTACCTTATACAGCCTAACATCCACTCCACAGATGTAATTAAATCAATTATTAATAATTCCACTTACCACTGTGGTACTTCTAAAAGGTTATTTCTATTAACAGAAAAACCCAGGACCCCATAACTGCATGCATTTGTGACCAGTACCATTCAACTAGAGTTCAGTTAGAAGTTAAAGTCATAGTGTCACTAAGAGCAGAGGAGTTCTGTGTTTGGCACACAATTCTGAGCCACGTAAACCACATAGGCCAACAAGCCTTCAAGTAATCTGCCATTACCACCAATTAAAAATTATTTTCTTGATTCATGTCACAAATCTAGGCCATAATCAGGCTTTGTTTTGGAACCTCTGCACTGGAACCACATCTTTACTTCAACATATGCACCAGCCATAAGTTCTTAACTTTGTTCTGAAGCAGGCCTTGGAGTTTCAGGTATATCACCGTGTGGAATGGAGACATCTGCTTCAGTATTTACTGCGCCCATTGCCAAGAACGTTCAGCAGAATGATGTACTAGCAGATGCAGTCTTTCTGGGTCCAGCCAGGAGAACGCTGCCCTGCCACCTACACAAGTGTAAGTATGCGAGTGTGTGTCACAATGCATTATGGGAAAATTAGTCACCTCTGCTATCCCTCCCTTCCATCTCCCTCAGCCCTCCACTCCCACACTCCAGGAAGCATGGGAGAGCCGGGAACTGACCCTGATCCAGGGCCGGGTTTCCCAGGCAGCCCGGCTGAGCTGGAACGAGACCTGCTGCCTGTGCATGCCCGTAGCACCGAAATCAGCGTGTGTCGTTTTGTCTGGATCAGAAGTGCCTGACTCTCTTGCACCAAGCTCCAACAAACTTTTAAAAATCTTTTCAAGTGCTGTTAAGAGCGATTTCGGTCACAGTATACAGTTTCGATTTCTTGTTAGCTGTGACTGATTAAATGGTAAATGGGGGGGGGGGAATTTAACCGTTTCCATAACACCCATCCCCTGCTGACAACATCTTTGCATGACTCATAGTCAAGAGGGTTTCAGAAAAAGGCAAAAAAAGACAGAAAACAAACAAAATGAAGAATTCCTCATTTTTCATAGTTTAAAAGAAACTTAAGTTGTTCACTCCTACCTCTGAGAAAGTGTATTGTGATGAATGTAGGGAAAGATTCGCCGTGGACTGGATTTCCCCGAGGGAGCCGTGACGTTTTGACCTCCGTCATCCGTTTTCGTTATTTTCGATGTCAACAACATGTGTACCATTTCAACTCAACTCAACGTGTGGCCCGAAATTCAAAACGGGGGATCTGTTTTTGCACCCTTGAGGGCCACATGCCATACATTGTTTCAATAAACAGAGAGTAAAAGAATTACATTTGCGTGGGACTGATACCTTTCAGACACATCTGACACTATAATGCCTCAATCCGTTATGTGCAATAAATAAATAAATTAATGAATTCCAAGAGGCACACGACTAACTCCAGATGTGAACCGTTTAACAAGCGGGAACATCTGCCCATAACACAATGAGAGAAACTAAACTGTAACAAATGTGCATTAACACTATTTAAATGGCTTTAAGTATTCACATTTTACCAAACCATATTCAGATTTGGGTAAGCAAGGTATATTTCGAAAAAAGTTTTAGGCATAGGGTTTTTATTTAATGCAACCTCTCAATTTACAATCTCTCATTGGGCAGAATTTTAAATATTTGTGTTAAACAACAGGTAACAGCTCAATGGGAGAACATAATCTTGGACGGGCATTATAGATTTTATCTGAAATAGTGAAATCCTGTGAAATATTACTCACAACCGTGAAAGTACAATACAGGTAGAAAATACACTGATGCCAAATAATGTGTTATTCACCAATCCAGTATCAAAACTCATCATACAACCAGATACACAGATGATGTCTCACAATATCATCATGCTACAATAAACTTCAGGCACTAGTATGAGTGTACAGTACAAATACATACAGCCAAAGCTGGAAATTTTACCCATACGCATTTGGCATTTGATCAACACTTATGGTGTTTATCGGCAACTTGCAAGAATGGATCATGCAGACATAAAAACCATGAACTAACAAACTTATGTCAAAGACCAAAAATGGTCTGTTGGTGATTAAACACCCAACAGCATTAAGGAAAGTACTTCTCCAGATCTTGCCACCATGTGACACAGTGCTTTGATTTGCTTATTAATTGCATTCCCAATTTCCGTAACATTGTGTTTTCTTTGTCTCCTCGGCCAAGTAAAACTAAAGTTCAGACCATCCATGCACAATGACCGATGACGAAACCTCATATTACACAGTGGGGCCTAATATCTTCCAGTATGTGCATTTACAATAAGTCTGGAGCTCAAATTCTGCACGGCTTTCGAATTCGGCCACAGTCATCAGCAATGGATGGTGCACAGGTGGTGTGCGTTTCTTTTTGTGCACAGTCCAGACCTTTTGTGATTTTTCATTAAACACACACACACACATAAATGCACTCCCCGTTCTCCGGGTACTTTGTAAATAAAGACGTAGTCTGATATGAACGAGGCAAACTGACACAAAAAGCAGCTGTCTTTGTTCAGATCATCACCGCCATCATTAGCAGCAAAGGAGTGGTGCCGCTTGGAGGTAGCCTGCAGCGGTAGCTTTGTTGTTAAAAAAGAAAACGCCACTTCCCCCAGAAGAAACGTTACATGGTCAGTCAAGGCGCCCCATAGCAGACAAGAAATATTTATGAATCACAGATGAATTATAACACACTACACCTGGAGGGTCCTTCCGCGAGTTAGCCATGAGATACTCCATGTCCAGCATGGTGACTTGGCAAAAGTTATCACCAGGGAAGCCCCCCATGGTCTCACAGTCAGGAATTTCCTATGCAGTTGGCAAATTTATCATCGGGGAACCCCAACTCCACAGGGGAACCCCAACTCCACAGGGGAACCCCAACTCCACAAATCCTCTCAGATGCAGTGGACCTTGGCTTTTCTGTTGCTGCTGGAATTTGGCCCTCCGGGAAAAAATAGTTGGGACCCCTGTTCTGGGGGGGGGGCACTCGTCAAATCAACGGCCAGCTCACTAACTGACTAATCCGGCGCACATTCCCCTCAGGCCAGTAGAGAAGTCAAAGTGCTCATGTCAACCCCGCTAAGCTAAATGAGTCATGCTACAAGGTTTATGGGGCAAGATGTGGCCGTGGAAGGAACAGGAAAGTGAAAGGAAAACGCTGGGATAGTGCGCGCGTGCCAACAGGCATACAGCCACTCATGTTTCGGCTCATTTGCTTCAATAAAGAAAATGTTTGCCGATATAAGCATTGCTGCCGTCTTATCAGTACTCAGTGAAAGACAGGCTGTATGCTCTTCCACAAGAGGCCGAGAGGAGGGCCCCTAGATATCAGCGATCTCCCACATTGCTAACGCAGATCAGAACACGACCCGTAATGCTCTACAAGAGTCGCCTCAGTTACTCAAAATGAGTAAAAATCACTCAAGACAGACAAGTAGTTAAAAAAAAATGACCTCAGGAAACTATTAAACAAACAAAATGTAAATATATTTGAATAATACAATTCAAGATCATATCCATAATGTATCTGGGACGTTAATAAAAGCAAAAACAAGTGAGGATATAAGGAGTGACTTGGCAACGAAGATCTATTTTTTAGCTTGACCATAAATGCTAATTTAATAGGGTGTTTAATCAAATGATTTGTGAAGAGGCCCAGTCCCATAATTGTAAGGAATTAATCACAATCTTGTTGAAGTTCCACAGAAGGGAGGCGGCCTTCTGGTCCGGGGGGCTAAACATGCTTCTGACCACAGAAGGGAGGTGGCCTTCTGTTCCTGGGGGCTAAACATGCTTCTTTTCCATTCTGATAATCAGATGGGCCCCCCCTGGTGGTCACTAGGTCTAAAGCAGCCACTTATTTCACTTGTGCCTTGGACTGAACCAAAAAATCAATTTACCCAACACTGAAATAGTTTCCACTCTAAGGTGCGGGTGATAACACGAAGAGCTCAGATGCGCTACAGACGGAAATTAGCGGGTTTAGTTTATCCCAAGTTCAGGTGTCATTTCATTCTGGCTATTACCCACAACTTCCTACAACACCTGCAGCAGTAAGTCTACTTTCATTCAGCCACCATCGAGCTCAAATGAACGCAGTTCCACTCAGACAGGCTCTAGACACAATTTATAGAGTTTTAACGAGGTTGTCACTGTGCCCACCCACCACCCACCCCCAAAAGCTCCAGGAGTGACTGGAATCTGGATGATGCTTCATCGCCTCCCCACAATCAAACCAAGAACATTCAGCCAACTTAACCAAATCCATCTTCTAGAACTTGGTGCCAATTCATTATTCCCTAGTCTAGGGTTACTGACAGCGCTGTTCTTCTTGATGACGGCCCTGTTTAATACCCTGCATAAGATCCCCAGCGCCTGTAATGCTCCTTGTGGTCACTTCACAGCACTTAATACCAGTAGGACTGGCTCTTGTGTGAACCTGCAGGCATTCTGAGTATCTTGAGCAGTTTTCCACTGGGTCAGGATTGTAGAAGGGTCCTGCCTCCATTTAAGTTTGCATGGAACCCTTTTGGGTCAACTAGCCTGGGAAGACATGGCTAGCGAGTCCTAAAATAACTCACTTTTCAAATAAAAGTACTTCCTAAAATATCAGGGGGGAAAATAATCACACATCAAAGATCCGCCACACAAAGCAAACAAAATAATCCAAGCAACAGGAAAGAAATAAACCAAAACATTATACAAGATCAGTTAAAGGCTTCAGTTCTTCTTTCTAAAGCATGCTAAAGAGCTCCACGGGACACTGCCAGATAGAGATCATCCAGAAAGTATCAGAACACCTACTGATTGGGAGGATTATAGAGGCCAGACTCACTACGGGAAGCATACTCAGGACAAAAGGAGCGCGGAGAAGATCCCCTGAAACCCTATTGTTGTAAAACTGGATTTAGCAAAGAAAAAGCACACAGACATTGCACTGTAAGGTGGCAAGTCCTTACAAGTACAGCCAACATGACTGATATCTGGGCAGAAGAAAAGTACACACAAAAAAGATTCCATCATCTGGAAAATAAGGAAAAAGTATCAAAATATTACACTTACTCTACTTGTATCATTATTGTACAGCGTAAAATATTAATAAGCTTATAGCAAAATACTCGCCAGAAGTATTGAGTACTATAGGTGCTGGAAGTGACTGCCAATAAGAACAATTATTTTTCATGTAAAAACATCATTACAGATTACAATTAAAGGATATGAAAGTGCTTATATTTACAAAATTGTTATCCTCAGATTTTCCACTTTAAAAAAAGCATTTTAATCATGCATTGTCTGAAATGATAAATGTACAGGTCGGTATGGAGATGTTGCAGTCAGTTATCTGTGCCACAGTGCACTCCCATTGTAAGGGAAACACCTGACCGAGTTACCTTTGTAAGAACAGACATACAGGAGCCTTGGTCTCCAGTCATCATAGTTACAAAAGGTTCTACACTTACCCTACAATCCATGTATCAGGATGGAAACACCCGTCATTTATCCGGCTTTAATGTGCAGAATTGGTGCTTAATTTAACCGATATGAACAATAAGTGAAATGATTAACAAATATTTTTCAATTTTTTAAAAGGCAAAGACACACATGGGTGTTTATGCCAAAACGTTTGCTACGTCAGTTTGTACACGTTACTCCAGTTTTTTTTTAGTTTACAAAATGGAACAAAAAATAGACATATAAATAAAACTTTAAATATAAAACAAGAAATAGAATTCGATTTTTAAGACTGCTTACAAAATCCAAAAAATAAGCTATTATCTTACACATAACTAGATAGCATTGGTGTAGCAATATGTATAGTAAAAGACTTATACAAATATATCTGATGTGTGTATATATATTCACTCCAAAGATCTGGGGTGTCCGTGATGTTTTCTGGAAGGTGTGAACTGGCAACAGAGGACGCCGTAGAGCCTAAATGTCACTCTTCTTAAAGGCAGCTTTGACTGTTTAAGAACTCTGATTCAAACGGCCTGTTTGAATATTGTTTTATGCTAGGAACAGCTGCAGGAAATTAGATGATGTATCAAACATGCACTCATGTTTGCAAGAGCGGAATCCAAACAGTATTGATTGACTTTTCTGTGTCCAATTGAAAGAGAAAATAACACCAGAAAGCAAAAACACGCCGTTAGGTAAAGCAGGAACACACAGACTCATTACATCTAAAGGAATATACATAAATACCTAAGTGTATAAAATAAATGTCAAGTAAAAATAAGTACAAAGTGCTGTACAGTACAAGACACTTCATTTTACATGACATATAAAGTCAAACTGGTCCAAGACAGCAAAGATGAGAAGTAGGAAAATGCAGTAAAACTGGAAAAAAACTAAAATCAAAAATTAAATAAGATATAACCTAAAAATAATCTACTTGGAGCCCGCATGTGAGAAATACTGTTTCGAATTAAGCTGAGCCAATGACCTCAGAATGACCTGCAGGCCAAAGCACAACATGACAGCTCCAATGGACTCTCGTTATGCACGATAGCGAAGCCCAGCAAAGGCGGGGGCTGATTCCGGAGCGTATAATGCGTACGCAGTTCTGCTATCAGCTGCATCTTCCGCTCGAGGTCACCGCTTTTCTTAAACTGACTGCAGCCTTGTCTACTCTGTACAAAAAACACAACAGTCAAATATAGTGGGGATGACATTATTCACCACACGACTGACAGCACTTTAGGGTGTTCATTTTTAATTTGAGGGATAATACGGCAAGCACATCTAGCGTTAATTATCTACGTCTATATTTATGTGCTGTAAAACTGGAAAAAACAAAAATTATTTACGGAGTTGACATCAGCAGACGCCAAACATTAAAACAAACTTAGAGTAGCCATAAAGTATAAAAATAACTGTTTGGAACACACTTGAAATACAATACTAAATGCTGTACACATACAGTATGTATAAAGGTGAATAGATATGCAGAGTAAGGCTTTTACACAAAGGTGCTATTGCTGTTGTAGATCCAAAGCGATTAAACTCTGCGACAAACAAGTAATATTGTTGCACTTAAGTAAAGTAATTGGCCATCATGGTCATTTTATGGTTACCTCAAGGTCCAAGATATGTAGTTTTAGAGTACACCACATGCCAAGTACAACAGGAATATAACGGGGGGGACCAGAGTGCCCAGAGGAAACTCCAGGATGACATGAGGAGAACATGCAGCACACACACACGGAGCCATGGCAGAGACTCGAACCGAGCGCCAGAGGTGTAAGGCAGTCGTACTGACCACTGCGCCACCTTGCCTGTGTGCGTGTTTGTATGTCTGTGTGTGTGTGTGTGTGTGTGTGTGTGTCTGTGTATATATATATATATATATATATATATATAATTTCAATCAAAATATTTAGCCTGGAGATGTGATTCGTGAGGGAGGAAACATTCCTGAGCATGACCTCTGAAGGGCTCCCCAGTTACTCAAAATGGCCCAAGTGGCTCAATTACGGCCCAGCCCCCAACGTCTGGCTGTGCGCATTAGCATGTCTGAGTTCCAAGCGTCCGGCACAAGGCTCTCATTGTGGGGCTGAGGCGGTGCGGAGCTAAGATGTAGCGGAGGAATGACCCTCTTAATGGCATATGCATCGCTATACATTACACGGGCTCGAGTTTCAGGGCTTATGAAAAGATGAACTACTCTCTGCAGCTGGTGATTATCCAAAGCCACATGTGAAATTCAAGAGGTATTTTTTTATTTTTATTTTTGTGAACAAACAGCTTATAGACATAGTAACCTGGGATGTGCGTCCTGCCTGCCTGCCCCCTGTGATGCCTCTCCTCCCTTCCCTGCTGCTGTACCACTGTTCGTCCTGCCATCAGAAGCAGCACAAGCACCTGTCTACACTGCACATTTAAACTCAAATCTTAAAATTTGGACTGTATAAATTAGGATTTTGTCATTTTGTTCATTTGACCTCCTCTGCAGGCCCCTGGAGATGGGCTCCCTCTTCCCAAGGTTTGCTCCTTCTAGGGAGTTTTTCCCTCGGGACTGTCGCCTCTGGCTTGCTCACTGGGGGCTTTGGGCAGGGATAATGTAAAGCTCTTTGGGACGCAATGTAATGTGAAAACACGCTATACAGATAAAATTGAATTGAATTTTGCCATGTCCAAAAGTTCCATGAGAATCAATAATTATCAATGAAGGTCCATCCTTTTCTGCTGAGCTTTCTGATTGGTGGAAAAAGGGTCATGAGAACATCAGACCTGTTTTGTTGGCTTGGCATTCCTTCTAAAAAGGAATCCCAAGTGTGACTAGAGGTCAGAGGCTTGGCATTACTATCCTGTTCACATGACACAGTAGTTCAGCATAATAAAGGATGCAGGGACATTTAGGGACAGCATCAACACTTTTGGCTGGCTCGGACACATCTGGTTCT
This sequence comes from Petrocephalus zakoni, assembly GCA_026774425.1. Taxonomy (NCBI): domain Eukaryota; kingdom Metazoa; phylum Chordata; class Actinopteri; order Osteoglossiformes; family Mormyridae; genus Petrocephalus; species Petrocephalus zakoni. The sequence goes on along the minus strand of JAODKN010016196.1, from coordinate 284 downwards.
ATTAGACGAATTTGTTTGCCTACCAAATTTGAAAATTTTGAAAACTACAGGTATTCAGAAAATATTTCATAATTCACTTTAGAAAACATAAAAATTACAAAAGATGTTGCACAAACATTTCTTCAACACCTTTGACATTTCAATAAATTTGACGTTAGGGCTGCAGCTATCGATTATTTTAGTAATTGAGTATTCCATCGATTATTGCATTGATTAATCGAGTAATCGGATAAGAAATACTTTTGTCTTATTAAAGTGCAATAGTAACTATTCAAAAGAGAAAA
>JAODKN010016195.1:0-13681 GCA_026774425.1 Petrocephalus zakoni | reverse complement strand
CAGATCCAGGATCATGCAAAATCGTCAACAATTTCATCCGGCTAAACGAATAATCCACGTACGGAGAATACCCCCCTTGTCTTACTGTCTTTGATATCAAGCACTTTTCAAAGGGGGAGTTCTGGCCAAAAATGATTTAATTATAGCACCCAGTCCAACTAGTGGCCATTAAAAAGCATTATCCAGACATAAAGCCACTTACATAAAAAATATTAATAAAATTTGTTTCAGTATGGCCACTAGTGTACTTCCTGTCGGTTTGCATGGATAACATAACACTCACAGCACATGGTGTGCTGATCTCGGCATTTGGATCTCAGTGAGGCTCCAATATCTGTCATAGGCCTTTAGTTTAAAAACAAGTTAAAATGCTCAAAAACAGAAAAAAAAACGACTCCTGGAAATATGGCATGTGTGACGCCATCAGTTCTCCTCCATGGATTTCAGCATGTGTGCTGCGTATAGAGCAATCCGACATGCAGTTTGTGAGGGCTGCCATCTTGGAGTGCTGCCGTTACTGTGACGGCCACTAACAATGACAGCAGCGTGAAGAGAACGATGGCGTTACACAGTGACCCCCAGTTACTGATCAAGGCACCTAATCTGGACGGCGATCTACAGGTTCTTCCACTTTTACATATTACTTAGGCATTGGTTACTACAACAGCCAGAAACTAATCTAGCAACTAATCTACACTTTATACTTTATTACATTTAACCATTAGAATCACTCAACGATTAGAATCAGAATCAGAATGAAGTTTATTACCAAGTATGTTGTCACATACAAGAAATTTGCTTTGGTGGTTGGTTAGACAATAATAGTAAAAAGATTCTTTTTAACAAAAAATATATACAAGGTACTAATATAAATAGATAAATATGGATATAGATTTACAATTTGAAAAACAGACATTTGGGAGTGCAAGAACATAATAGGATAAGAAAAATTGATTAAATTAAGAGAGTGCAAGGATGTAGTAGGATACGATTATTTACAGTTTACCTATATAGTACACAGAATGAGTTTATCTATATAGAGCACGTAATGAGGAAGGTAAAGACATGAATGTGACAGAACTAAATGGATTGTAATGGTTTGGAGTATCGCAACATTTCGCTTTGCGATACTGTATCAATTTTCAAAAACACAACATAATTTTTTTAAAATAGTTTACATATATACGAGGTTGACAGTGGTTCGCTTTCTGTTGTGATTAACCTCTGGGCCGCTAGATGGCTGTGCTCAGTACAATGCACCAATTGCGCCTCACTCCTAACTTTACCAAAGTCTGGTCACTGGCAACTAACGATGTGCAAACTGAATCTTTTTACTGATTCGATTAATTTCGTTCAGTTCACTGAAAAGATCTGGTTCTTTGAATCATTGATTCGTTCAATAATAATACTTCACGTATTACTTATTGGGTGGGGTTATTCGGGTCTCAGGGTCTCATAAGTCTGTAAAACCCACGGGTGAACTGTGCATGCAAACCAGGACGCTGCGTGAACAGCGAGCAGGTTCATCTGACTGAAAGCCACAGAGGGTGCATGTGCACCCTCGAGCAGAGAGAGAGGGAAGATCCTCTCTTAACTGGAAAACTTTTCTGGGAACAAAAGTACACTGCGCCCTCGGCCAGATGCTTGGATGCACCAGTGTGTCTTTTAATAAACCATGAAAAGCATGAGGGGTTAGTGGTTGGTGGCAACCAACAGCCCAACTCGAACAGGGTCTGAGGGGAGAAACTGTGAGGGAGCTCTGGGGGAACTCGTGCTCCTGTCATGCAGTGTTATGGCCCAGGGTGGCCATTGAACACTGAACATGACGATCGACCACCGCACACAGCTTTGCCCTCTTTGAGGCGATGTGGCGGCCCAGAAGGAGGACAGACCAGGAAACTTGAAGTGTTGGCTGTCCCTCTCTAGTGACAGGGGATGATCCCTAGGTTTGCCGTCGCTTCTTGTCACCCGGGGGTTTGGACGGTCGGTGTTTAGTGGCGACCGCGGCAAAAGACTGTTTGCCCCCCGGTGTGGAGTCCTAAATTGCACGAATGGTCATTACCTGCGTGAGGTATCGTGGCTCTGAAGTCATGCTGGTATCCCCGAGTCTGTGTCGGAGGTCCAGAGCGACCGACGGTAGGGGGAGGGGGGCACTGGGCTGGTTTGCAAGGCAGACAAAAATCAAAAGCTTCTCCTTCCCTTTTCTGGAGGTCATATTTCTGCCGCATCGCCTCTGCAGCTGGACCGAAAATATGTTTTGGGTCGACTGGGGCATCGAGGAGGTCCAGCTGCCCCCTGTCGTTCAGGCTGAATAAATTCAGTCAGAGTGACCTCTCGCCAGCGACAGCGAGGCCCATCACATCCCCACAGCTCTGAATCGCGCCACGTGAGGTGCGAAAATTCAGATCCGTGATGATGCAGATCTCCTCCCAAATAGCTGGGTTGGGCGTCCCAGAGTCTAGCTGTCTGCCCATCTCCTCCAACAACTCTGCCTGATACGTGGTCAGGAGTGCGGTGGCATTCAGCGCCCTGACCGACAGCGAAGAAGATTTAAATAAAAATTAATTAAATTAAATTAAATTAAAATTTAAATACACAGAGGCGGTGAAGTGCTCCGATTTCCTCGGGAAAGAAGGACCGGTCGAGGAGAATGACATTTTCCTGGTCGGATAGAGGTGATGGGCCACTGATGGTTCCACCATGGGCAGGCTGGAGAGAGCCATCCAGCACCGAGTAACCCTGGACGGATACGCAGCTGGAAAAGGGTTTATCCCAGAAACACTTAGTCTCGGCTTGGCATGCAGGCACCACGGGTAGCAATTGCTTGCTAGGCGGCAGGCTGGAGGGGAGCTTTTTACTGACATGAAAGTCCCTCTCAACCCCAGGACTTCCTTGAGATGTGGGCCAGTCAATACCCAATCTGGCCGCGGCCCGTTTACAGACCTCAACCAGATCAACATCCACGGGGGCAGAAGGCTCACTGCCCTGTGCGCTCAGGGGCCTGGACACCTGCACCCTTGCCATCCTCTTCTGGATTGTTGCAGAGGAGTTGTTCCTCGTCCTCCTCTTCCTTGATCTCTGGCTCACTGCTGTTGGCAAATAAATGCTGATAGACCAGTGGTAGCAGATCGGAGGGCTCTACATCCATTATATCGCCCCAGCTATTGGATGCTTGTGACGGAGGGGGCATTGCAGTGCTCTCCACTACGGGCTTGTGGGCAGGCAGACATGGGTTTTCCCTAGACGCGGCAGTGACCCACAGCCTCCTCTCTAGCACCCTCATAGGCAAAGCGTGGCAGTGAGCGGAGCTGTCGGGGTTAGCGAGCAACACCTGAGTGTGCTTTATGCCCATGCACGCAGTGCACATGGGATGGGGGTCCTTGCTTAAAAGCATAAGCCCACAGACGGCAGGGCAATGGCAGGACGTACCATCCCTGACCTCACTAGGGTCCCGGGTGGAGGAGGAGGAGGCTATGGAGAGTGCAGTGAAGGCTTGGAGCAGCGTGAGCTAGCTCATAAAGGTGATAATCCTAATTAGCTCGCCTTACTGTGTTAGCTAATAAGCAGTAGCCCGCCTTGATGCGTTAGCTAATGAAAAGTAGCTCACCTTGACGCGTTAGCTAACGAAAAGTAGCTCACTAGCGGAGTAGTAGTAGACAGCGGGGTTAAGTTCGCTATTCACTCAGAATGGACAGCTCACTTAGCACTGAGGGGGTCAGGACTTACTGTAGGTCCTGCGTTCGGCAACGTAAGCCGTGATGGCTCATCTATGAACACTAAGCAGGGGACAGTATTGTCCTGGAGCACTGAGTAAAGCTTGTGGTCTTCATGGGGAAGACAGCGAGAATGCCGTACTGGTGGGCTGCAGGGGTAGATATGGGGAGGTGGGGCTCCCATGTCACGGCTGTGACTGGTACGTCTGTGATGGATGTGGTGTCCTTGGTGCTTCCATGATCGGGCACGGCAGAGGTGTATCCCATAGTGAGATACCGAGTGAAAGTTTGAAAGAGAACCAGCGTTGGTGGCTAACCTGCGCATATGAGAGCGCCTACTGCTGGGACTAGTTTTAACCTTTAGATGGTGTTGCGGTGGTTAGCACTGTTGCCTCACACCTCTGGGACTGGGGTTTGAATCCTGCCCAGTTCCATGTGTGTGGAGTTTGCACGTTGTCCCCGTGCCATGGTGGGGTTTCCTTCAGGTGCTCCGGTTTCCCTACAGAGGCTGAGGCTGATTGGCGTTGCTAGATTGCCCATAGGTGTGCATGTGTGAGTGACTGGTGTGTGAGTGTGCCCTGTGATGGGCTGGTCCCCTGTCCTGGGTTGTTCCCGCCTTGTGCCCATAGCTTCCGGGTTAGACTCCGGACCCCCGCGACCCTGTTCGGATAAGCGGGTTGGAAAATGGATGGATGGATTTAACAGAGCCATTATGATCGCTACTAAGATCGAATCAGCCAGAGAAGGAAGCCAAGCTCATTGCCTTCGAATGTACAAAATCCGTGCAAGTTGTATCTGCGGCACCTGCTGCTGGTCACCGCCGTCATAGACCACCCCCAAAACCACTTGTTGCTGCTTCTCCCTGTCCTTCACTCAAACGGAAATACCATTGGTGCGGATCTGACAGACGATGATTCATGCCATTCTGCTGCTTCAGCAAAATGTAAAAATTGCAATAAAACAGGACATTTTGCATGGGTGTGCCATTCCTTGCAAACACTCTGTACACAAAACTGATTTACCTGAAGTGCAAATTCTTTACTTGCATGAACATTGTTTGACAAAATCCGATGCAGTTAATATTATGGCTGCGACAGCCTCAGTCCTAGTTGAGTTGACTGTGGATTTGGGGTCCTTTGTGTCTATTCTATCGAAATGTCTCTATGACAGACACTTCAAAGTTCATACCTACAGCCTCCCACAGTAAAACTGGTGACGTAGCATATGCTTCTAGCATATTCTTCTTTATGGAGTTAGAACCCTGCCAAAATGTTACAAATACACAGAACACGTATCACAAATGCCCCATGATCTGCAAACAAACTGGCTGTAAGTTATAAGTGACACGCAATTTGTAAATGTGCACATCATGCTGTACAGATACAAATCATACGTCTCACATGAGCACAATGCGCTTTACAAGTGTACAACACTGCTGTCAAACCAATACATTGCATTTTGCTAATAAAAAAACAGCTAGCAAAAATAAAAAGAATGTCTTCCACAAATATAAAGAGAATAAAACCAATAAGAAACATTTTATCAGTCTTATTAGTCATTGGTTTTATGGATACAACACAAGTACAAGGCAGCGTTATTCCGCGCTGATTCTTACATTTTTACATGCAACATTTTTTATTGGTGTAGCCGGACTCCTGCTGCAGCCCTAAGTATAAAGTTGAAACTTCCGTGGTGCCTTGCATTGTGCTTATGTGAGACTTATGTTTTGTATTTTTACAGCACGATGTGCACGTTTACGGATTGCATGTCATTTATAAATGACAGCTGGTTCGTTTGCAGATCATGGGGCATTTGTGAAATGTGTTCTGTGTATTTGCGATGTTTTGGCAGGGTTCTAACGCCTGAGGTTGCCTTCACAGCCTCTGCTACCACCGGGAATGTAATTCGTTTCCTCACATGAGTCTTTGGTAGATTTGGGAACCCACATACAATAGTGTCTGATAATAGACCTCAATTTTTGTCTGCAGAATTTGTTGCATTCCTGAGACAAACACCACATACATACCTGAGTGTATCACCTGGCAGCAAACAGAGTGGTAGAACGGTTCCACCATCCCCTAAAGTCTTGCATCTAGTTTGCCATTCTGCAAGGGAAGCCATGGAAAAGCACGGTCACAGAATTCCTCCAAGCTTACCGTGTGACGCTGCATGCGACCACTGGACTTTCACCTTTGAGTTGTTATACAGCAGGAGAATGCGCACACATCTTAACATCCTCTCTCTGTCGTTGTCAAACCAAGAATCTGGTGTGCTTTATCTCAGTGTGTCCTTTCGCCAAAGCAAAATGAAAGCATAGCCTGACCCCTGGTGTAGAGCTTGTGTGCCTGTTTTTAAGAAAAGGACAGGGTGTGCATTCTGGAGCCAACCCAGGTTCCCAAGGCGCATCCATGTTATTCATAGCTATTGGAGATCAAAATGAAAGTTGGCCTTGCTCTTGCCTTGTACTTACTACTTGGCTGATGGCAAGAAGTGGTATGCCTCCAGCTTAGAGGTGTGAAGAAACAGTGCTAACCACTGCGTCACCATGCCATGACAGGTGAATTTGTAATGTATGAAAGAATACATTTGAGGACTTCAATTTCTGTGTGGGTCAGTTTAATAAAGGTAGATGACAGTTCTTTTAAAATGGAAGTTCAGACTTTAATGACAAATTCCCAGACTTGAAATGTCTAGCTTTTTTCAGTAAAAACATTTTCAGTAATAATAAATTTGTTTATAAAAGTGGATCTAATTTTACTGATAATGTACTATTAAAATGCACCATGAATTACTGTATTACATTTAGTAGATTATTGAATTGATGATTTAAAGTATCACAATCATTTAAGGGGATAATTAAACGGATGTCCAGTGAATATGATAATATAACAGCCACTCATTTCTTATGTTTGCTTTTTCTGATCCGTAGGCTCTCTTTGGGGGTTCACTCTCTCTTAGTCCTAGTCAGCAGATCAAACATAATCTGTTCTTTGCATGTTCAGTAATGCTGTTATATTATAAACCTTCTAATGCAAGCAGAATGGCACAAACACACACAAAAAATTCATTAATTCAAAACTATTTTTTATCCACATGATTAACATGTTAGCAATGTCTCCTAGGTTGTTATATTAACAAAAAAGTATATCTGTAAACCTTTGCCAGATTGTGATGTTCATTGCTTATATATAGTATAATGAGGGAAATGGTTAGGGACGCGACTGTGTAACTGAAAGGTTGCCCGTTTGAGTCCCTGACCAGCAAGTACCACTGAGGTACCCTGAGCAAGGTACCGCCCCCAAGCACTGCTTCCCGGGTGCTAAAATAGCTGCCCCCTGCTGTGTCACAATGTCACGTGGATTAGAGGCAGAGGACACATTTTGTTGTTGTGCGCTGTGGTGTGTCAGCAATGACAATTAATCACCTGTCACCTTTATATTTAGTATAGTAAATCAAAAGTATAAACTCAGGAGCTCATCCTACTTATTATTATTCATATTATTCATCCTATTTCTTATTATTTTTCCATTTCCCTCATTCTCTGAGGGGGCACAGTTTGATGCTGCCTTCTGTACTTCCAAATATAGAAAAAAACAATCTAAATCTAGGATAGAGGAATGTATGTACAGACACTCAGCTTCCCCTGTATCTAACTCCAGTTTGAGTCTTCAGACACGAAGTACAGTAGAGTGAGCTGATCTGGATCTCTGAAGCGGTGTCACTTTAAGTGTGGCTTCTAACTTCTGTATAGTATAGGCCTACTGCCCTACAAAGGCACACTGTACAAACACACAGCCACCCGAACTGCGACGACATTGTGACAGGAGTTTTTTGACTGTCCACCTGCAGGTGTAGTAGGTAGGTAAATGATAGCTTAGCTGAACTAAAATATTTTGTTGCGAGTTAAAACCTGAGCCTGATTTAAGTACATAATGCTTAATATGCAGTTACAGTGTTTTACATAAGAACATAAGAACTATACAAACGAGAGGAGGCCATTCGGCCCATCAAGCTCGCTTGCTCGCTTGCCTTTGGACAGCAGAATAGGCTGATTAATTATAAACTGTTTTAGGTCCACAAGCTTGTATACAGAATGATTAACATGTTAACAATGCCTCCATAGTCTTGTATTAGCTCCAATACCTTAAGTTAATGTGAATTGCAAAATTACAAAGTGTATCTGTACACTTTTGCCAAAAAATGTGTTCCATTATTTTTATGTTTATTGCTTATATATAGCAAATGCTTTATATTTAATACAGTAAATCAAAATTATTCATTCAGGAGGAGATCCTACTATTTCTTTTCATTTTCCCATTTCCCTCATTCTCTGAGGGGGCACAGTTTGATGCTGCTTTCTGTACTTCTGAACAAAGGAAGCAACAATCTAAATCCAGGATAGAGCGGCTTAGTGAATGTGGTTTGGACTCTGTGGATCAGAATCATTGTGTCAGAGACCGTATAGAAGGACAGAATTCCTCCCTTGTGATCCAAATACACACCTATTCGGGAGCCAGACGATACAGGCAAAGTGGTCTTGCTGTTATTGTATCTGAAATAGCACTTTGTGTTTGAGCAGTGCAAACTCCAGGACTTATCATTGTGTCCAAGATAGCAGTCATTACCATTTCCTTTCCTACCAATTTCTTTATATGACATTCCTATATAAACTTCCCCACTCCACTCAACCTCCCAGTAACGGAAACCAGACAAACCCTCTTTACACAGTACTTGGCAAACATGCTCAAATCTTTTTGGGTGATCAAGATATGAAGAGTCTCCATCCCTCATCACCTTTGTATTTTCCTCCAACAGAGCCAGGTTTTTATGGACTGTTCGGTGGTCCAGTGTAAGCTGACAGGCATCTGATGCAAAAAAAAGAGACTGTTTTAGTCTTTTTTGACAGCTGTATAAACTATATGTATAATTTTTTTTGACAGAGATGCTGAAAAACTACACAAATAGTGACACTACTTTTGGCAGTTTTCAGTGGTGAATTAATGCATCGTCTATTCTATAGCCTAGGGCCCTGGAAAAATTATGGGCCCTACCTGGCAAATTCAAGGGCCCAGCCTTGTGGAAAAATGCAACGGTTTAACTTATTAAATCTGACTAGGGCTGCAACGATTCATTGAGTAACTTGAATAACTCAATTACAAAAAATCCTTGATGCAAATTCTTTGCTTCGATGCTTCCTTTAATCCACACGACTATGTACTGCTCAGTGACCACTGTGATTATTACTGTCGCACAGTGTGCTTATGCTGCATTATGTGTAGCAGAGTGGTAGAAAAAAACTGAGTGGCGAGGCTGTACAGATCAGGTAGCGGAAGCGACACTCCCATTCTAAAAAAATGGCGAAGAAATTTTCGGCAAACTTTTGAGTCATGGAGACTGTGAATAGTTCCAAACATTCACAAATCACAGTCATTTCAATTGCTTACCAAGCACTTTAAGCAGTATGTTGGTAAAATAGTCTTCTAATAATAATAATAATTGCATAATAATTTTTTCAATACATTTCTGTCATCAATATACCAAATAATATTTTGTTTTTATATGTGCGCAGCATTAGCTGTTAATGGTTATCATAATTCATAATTATGACCGAAGGTAGCTTTGTGGCTATTGAGGCTAATGTCCCCATTTCACTGATGATTTTGTCAATTGGTACTGATGCTGGGTAATGTTACATATTAAGTTGTTCTGGTTATCAATGGCTTCATAATTACAGTTAGCTGCACTACTACCATGTTAATACATATCAGTTAACAGCTGTCATCGGGTCACATGGGTCAATGTGAATTTTTTTGCCAAAAAATACCGTGTTGCAGTAAAGTGTCTGTATTATTACTTGTGCTTTTTTAGTGCTGCATTTGCAAACACTGCTTGAAAAAGGTGCTTTTTTCAGATTATTTAATCTCCCTTGTGTTGAATTACTTAAAGGTAATCAGTTTAACCATGAAAAACAATGAATTTATCTTTTTAAGAGACGTGTCTGTTTCTCTTTTGAATAGTTACTATGGCACTTTAATAAGACAAAAGTATTTCTTATCCGATTACTCGATTAATCAGTGGAATAATCAATAGAATAATCTATTACTAAAATAATTGATAGCTGCAGCCATAAATCTGACCATGACAAAATGTATCACTAGCGCCTAGCCACGTGAGCCAAGAGCCCCCAGCCCCCCTGGGCAATTTTATCTCATAAACCTTAAGGTTCAGGACTCGCCCCCCGCTCTGTGTCTCTGTCTTTGGGTCTGTGTCTCTGACGCAGACTCACGCTGTAAGAACAGTCCTCTGATCCGGCCCTCTGGTGTTGGCAGCACAGTCTCAACATTCACTAAATAGACAAAAATGAGATAATGTCACTGATTTTTTATACATCTTTGGTTTTCACTATAATATATTTCACTGTATATATGAATACTTTATATACCTCTTTGCTGTGGAAATAACTGAATTTCTCATCACATTTTCATACTGATACATCTAAAAAACTTTTTCATACAACATGAATTACAAAGACATTAAATGAGATTTATACTGTAATATTTGTTTAAAACACTCAGATGGTCTTTGATGATAAAAGGTAATGATTCATTTATTACTTTAGTAATGCTTTTAATATAAATTTTCTGTATTAACCTTTTTGACCAATGTTTAATAATTCCTTTTTGCAGAAATCTTCAAGTTTCTTTTGCAGACCAAAAACAGACTTTATCAAGACCTCAGAAAAGCAGCATGGATCCATAGTGACCTTGGGTACATCTTCATATTTTGGGAGCTGGCAGAGAGACTCTAAGTTCTACACAGACAAGCACACAGACAAGCCAAATAAAAAGTCAAAAAATCAATTAATTAATGACAGATACATATGCGCATTAATATAGTACTGTTAAAATGTCTTAGGCAGTCAAAGAAAATGTTTAAGGCCATTTACCTTGGTAGAAAGTGTTTATTTGCTCATACAAAACACAATTTAATATTAGAGCATATGCAGATATATAGTAACATCAAAAAATCAACGAGAAATTATTCTGTCCCTCATAGAGCTACTGATATCTTGTTGGATGGCTAGATTGGCTAGTTTGGTTCCGAAACCTCTCTTCACAGGCACCTGAACCATTCCATGTTTTCATCACCAGCTCAATTAATTCATTAACTTGATTTGTTAAATATCTCAGTGGGGTATTGATTAGCCAAACAAGGTTGGAAGGTAGTCAAGTCAAAAATTGCATGGGTGTATTGGATGGTTACTGAAAATCCTAGGGTGACTTTAGGAGAGGTTTTGTTGGCACTAGACAGACATAATATCAATTTATACCAACATGAACACCCCTTGTACATACTTTTCTTTGACTGCCTAAGACTTTTGCCCAGTACTGTATTTACAAATGTGTGTGTAAGTGTGTATGAGAAGAACCCCAACTCTATAAAAAGGACCTTTCAGTTCTGCAGATAGCTGATGGCCTGGTGCTAAATGTCTTATAACCAAATCACAAGGAATTTGAGATCCAGTGATGTTACCTGGAGGAAATGGATGTTATCCTGTGTACATAAAAGTTGTTCCATCTCATGGTTTATCTTCCTCAACTCAGCAACATTCTGCTCCAGTTGTTCACAGACACCTACAGTCTCAATCACTTTATCTTGCTCCTGATCTGAAATCATCTTCTTCAGCTCAGTTTGGCTGTTTGTAATGAAGCAGATTAGCTCAGTAAAGATCTTCTCACTGTCCTCCACTACTGCTTCTGCTGAGTGCTGTTACAAACACAGGAATAGAGGTACAAAAATTTATTCAGCGCTCCAAGGAATTCCAGATATGCTGCTCCCCAGAGGTAGGAAAACAGCTGGTTCTGTGCTTCTCACCGGCTGACCAGAAGAGAACCCAGACTGAGTTGTGATGTGGCTCTTTCAGCAGCTAGCTGCTGACTTCACAACTGCTCTGTACTTACTGTGAATGATTGCACAGTCTTTCTCATCTTTTTCAGCTTCTTCTCTCTCTCCTGTATACTCTGCTGGACTTCATCAAGTGATTTCTCAAGCTGCATCTGTAGCATTAAAATATTATGATGAATATGCTTTATGAATATGAATATAAATTATACTTCTCTGGAAAATCATCGCTTGTAAATGAGTTGATTAGTTAGTTAGTTAGGATTACAACCAGAGACATTGTTACTCAGGAAACTAGAGAATCTTGGGTAACATCTTACATAAGCAAACACAACACTTATGAGGTGAGGGCAAAATTTTGTCCTGTTCTCTTATGCCTTCGGAAATGAAAGTGACAAACCAAGCCAACATTCCTTGATTACATAAATATTATTTAGTCACATGCCCCCTTTCATATAGGCAGGCTGATCAATCTTTGTATGACACACCCCCCCTCATAAGTATGCCAGCTCGTTAACGATGAGCGAATGCACCGTTTGCCCCCTGTTAAAAACCGGATCGCCCTGCCACTCAGAGAGAGGTACTCTTCTCACTCTGATAGGACATACTAAGCATTCTACCTGTGTTTTTTGCCCAGCCCTAATCTGCCCTGCCTGGTTCTTGTCCTGCCCCCCCCCTCCTCCCTTCGGCCCTTCCCTGTATGCCTGCCCCATGTCTCGAGCCTTCAGTGCGGTACTGACTTTCCCGGCTTTCGAATCCTCTGCACCGTGACCCCGACCAAGATCCTGCCTGTCAATTCACTCTCTGTCTGCCTAGTTCAGGGGTCGGCAACCTTTGCCACTCAAAGGGCCATTTGGACCTGTTTTCCACAGTAAAGAAAACACAGGGAGCCACAAAACCCTTTTGACATGTAAAATTAAATAACACAGCATATAATGTTTGTTTTTGCTTTTATGTCATGTATAAACAAACTATAATGTGTTGCATTTATGAAATCAATGAACGACTGCTGAGAAAACGAAATAAAATTTTTGCATGCATCAAAAACATTTTGAACTCCAAGACGTTGGGTTGAAGGTTACTTTCAAGTAAAATACTCGATGTCTATTTGAGTCCTTCTTTTATTAACGAGAAAAAATGCCGAACTTAAATTATCCACTGGCAGCAAACCAAAAATGCCGTCCTCTCTCTCAAAATGCCTGTCTCAAAATGACAACTCATGCGCCACATTTTATAAATGCTGCAAGTACAGAAAACACATGCAACTTCTAAAACACACTGCAAATACAAAAAACACATGCAACTTCTAAAACACACTGCAAATAGAGAAAACACATGCAACTTCTAAAACACACTGCAAATAGAGAAAACACATGCAACTTCTAAAACGTGGTACAAATACAGAAGCTCTCAATTTCTGTCTGCCTCGCAGGCCAGCCCTGCGCCCCCCTCCCCCAGCGATATGGGCTGTTCCCGCAGGGTTTTACTCCCACTACTTCCAGTCGGGCGGCGGCTTACGCCCCATCTTGGACTTACGTGTTCTCAACAAACACCTAAGAACATACAGATTGAAGATGTTCATACACAAAGTCCTGTTTCGCTCCATTAGTCCGGGGGACTGGTTCACCACAGTCGACCTTCAGGATGCTTATTTACATATAGGTATCTATCCTGCTCACAAGAAATATCTCAGATTTTCCTATGGCGGTGTGACCTACGAATTTCTCGCAGTCCCATTCGGGTGCAGCCTCACTCCCCGTGTTTTCAGCAAATGCATAGAAGCGGCTCTGACCCCAGTCAGACTTTCTAGTCACAGAGTGCTGGCTGTATACATAGATGTACATAGTGTACATAGATGTTTACCCGCTTTGTTCTCGTACGAGAGAAAAGGTGGTGAGCAACATAGCTATGCTGGTAACCCACCTCACCAGTCTGGGTTTCAGAAAAAATCAAACCAAGAACTTCATGGTGCCATCTCGGACGGTAGAATATGTCATACGAGGAAAGGTTAGTTGAGCTAAATCTGTTCAGCCTCAAGCAAAGGAGACTGAGGGGGGACATGATTC
>JAODKN010016194.1:0-10985 GCA_026774425.1 Petrocephalus zakoni | reverse complement strand
CTGTAAAGCAGTATTTCCCAACTTCTGCGATCCACAGACAGTCCAGGACATGGGAGGGAGCAAAAATGTGGACTGTCTGTGCGTCCCTGAGGAACGGATTGGGCAAGACTGCGGTAAAATGTTCAAATGGCAGAGAACCAGATCGTCTGTCTGTTCTCTAGTCACATTCAAGGCTCATTATTAATAACTAAAATGAAAACAGAGAAAACTGAATCTGGTTGATATCAGAATATTAAAACATTTAACTTATTGTAGACGTATGATCTAATTTTGACCAGATGCTATATGTACAGTTAGATCCTTGTCAGGCCCACAGGTTTTTAAAATTAACATAAAAAAATCATCCACTGCCCTTGAAGCTACAATTGCCAAGTCACATGCAAACAGTTTAATTAATCCGAGAGAAAAACAAGTGGGCGGGTCTGCCACCTTGCCGAGATGCTCCTTGGTGGTTGCCATGGCGCTCAGCATCTGTGTGACTTCCTCCTGGGACGTGTCCTTGGTCAACAGCTGAGCGTTCCGAGTAACCATCTTGTACTGTGCCTCCATAGTAGGGATCTTTTGCTTGATGTCCTGTATAAACCGTGACCAACAAAGGGCCCATGATTTTTTCCATGACCAATTAGTGTATCGAGCATGGAGTATCACTGCAGCTGAACTTTATTAGTGGTGTAACACAAGGCGTATTGGAGAGAAGAGAACAGCATCAAAAAACTCCCTCTCAATCTCTATCATGCACATACACACACAAAGTCAAACTGTACTGAAATTTGATAGGAGCCTTTGGTTATGAAATCAAAGAGTCCCGAGTGCAACTCACCTCAATGTCTTGAACGAAAGACCGGATGTTCAAGAAGGACACTTGCACAGAGGCGTTTATTTTTTCATTAGCTGCATCCACAAAGGCTTTCAGGGAGGATATCCCACCTTGGTAGTCATTTCGCATCTTGTCTACCTCATCTGCCCTCGCATACTGCAACAGGGTAAGGTGCAGGAGAAACCATTTTGCCACATACTTGCATTTATACATTTAGCATAAGCATCCCACACACCTCTCCCGTAAGTTCCGAGAGTCTCTCTGAAGTTCCAGGAGTTTCCCACCCACAAATGATCTGCAATGTCCTGGAAATCTGTTATGCTGCTATCGAGCAGCAGTAAAACTTGCTGGCAAGAAGTTCGATCAACAAATTTCACCGCCAGCACCTGCCCCCACCATCGCCCACCTCGGTCGACAAATTCCACCTCCCTGAAATCAATATGCCTAAAGTGGGAACGCTTACTTACACCTGTTTCCACTGCCAATGCTAACACACCCCCTCAGGCTAACGCATCCCTGGTACGAGGTCTGCGAGATCATGAGGGTGCATCAATAATATAATGGCTTTCTTCTGAAAGCAGCTCCTCAGCAGCTCAATAGCCCAGCTCTGTAGCCTCCAATTACCTGTATTTGGGTGTTTCGTTGATGTGTTCATCTCAAGTAATACACATGCTAGAAGTCATCCAAGCCATTTATATTAAAAGGTTCCCTCAAGGGTGTAACAATAGAGCCCCCATGGGACTTGAGTGAATGTTTTGATTGCTTATGTATCTTTAATGACCATGATATCCACTGACACTCATTCCTCATCACCTTCTAAAGCATTCAGTGTCACATAAATATAGATAAAAAAGTCTTAGTCAATTAAAATAACGTTTAAATGATCATCATAGTATCAACTAGGACACTACAGTATGTCTGTCAAAGTGAGTTAGCTTAGCCATTTCAAAACCTCTCCTAAAGTCACCCCAGGTCCCTCAGCTGAGAATCATCCAGTATACCCATATATTTGTTGATTTGACCAGCACCATACCACATTTGGAAAACCAATACCTTACTGAGTTATTTAAGTATTTAAATTAATTAATTAAGTGAGCTGGTAGGAAAATTTACTGAATACATGGAATGGCTGTGGTGCCCCTGAGGAGAGGTTTGGGAACTGAAGCAGTGTTCATCTAGCAGTCCAAAAAGATGTCAGTAACTTTCTGGAGAACAGTTACTTACTTGCTTGACTTTAACAAAGAGTTCTCTCCATCTTCCGTTGAGAAGCAGTAGCTGCTGCTTCAGGTCCCGGGAGACGGTCTCGTCGCAGGTCTCGATGAGAAAATTCCCTGCATCGTTCATGGCCATGTGCTGCTGAATCCAGTGTGGAAGATTCCGGAAGAATTCCTGGAACGGGACGGGGAAAAGCGGGAGCTGATAGGTGCCGGGAGCCCAAACAGGTAGGAGGATATGAGAGACGGGGGCAGTGCCGACGCTCACGCGCTTGGTGGTCTCGGGCTGGTTCAGCATCTGCTCCGCGTCCTCCAGCCAGGCCTGCAGGCTGGCCACGGTGCTGCTGTACTTCTCCCAGTTGGAGATGACCTCCTCCAGCATGCTGCGCACGCTCCGCACTTCCACCGAAAGGTTCTTCCACTGCGCCGTGGCCTCGTTCAGGAATTTGCTCACTTCCTCGCACTCTTCGGCTGAAAGAACATGCGGAAAATGAAATATTCAAAATACTCAAAATACTACAAAGTAATACTCAGAAACACAACGAAATATACACTTAGTCCATCCCTCCATTTTCTGTACCTACTAGTCCTATACAGGGTCGAGGGTTTCTGAGGTCTATCCCATCACAGGGCACACACACCAGTCACACATTCAGACAACTCAAACTCCAATTCACTTTAGCACATTATCAAAGGAAAGAGACAAGATACAAAACTGGACCATGTTTCTAAGGTTTGGCCCCCATTTCTCCTAAGTCCCAAATCCTGTAACATGACGTTCATAATTAGCTCGCTATTAGCTCCCCTAACTGCCAAGTTACACATTTGCAGCCTAAAATTCATTAGAAATGCATGATCAGATCAGTAATGAGAGTCACTATGAAGACAATTACCTTGAATGTCAAACAAGTATTACTTATATATTATTTACAGCAATGGATGAACTACATTAGTTACTATTGCTTATTTACAACGCTTAAAAGCATGCAACCTGCATTGCCAGGAAATACCACCAGCTGAAATGGAAGCTGAACGTGAATACCTGAGCAATCAGATTTGAGGTAGACCTCAGCTGCCTGCTTCAGAATGTGGAAGGTTGTCTCATACTGTTCGAAGAACTTTTGTCCCTCGATGAATGACTATTTCAAATGAGAAGGACCTTACAAGCCGCTTTTGGGCACACACAACACAGATCAGCCGATATCAATAGCCCACAAGTCAACAGACCAATCATGGACCACTCACTATGTAATTCTGCAGCAAGAGCTCAACTGACTCTCTTCGGCCATATTTGATGATCCAGGATTTCAGCTTGGCCTCAGCCAGGATTAGAAACGCCATCAAGCGATACTTCATCTCCCAGAATTCCAGTTTGATTAGATGGATTTGGAACGACGTGCACACGTAGTTGTATCTGCCAACGGACAAGCTTTTCTGTTGGACATTTGATGAGCAGGTTCTGTCTTGTAGTCAGAGGTATATGCTAGTTAATTACAGGAGGTTGTCAGGAGGGTTGATTCATTCATTTTGGGCTCACCTCTCAGCCATGTCCTGAAGCTGTTCCGGAGGTACAGGAACCCCATTGACCGAGCGGTCCTTATGAATCTGCTGGAAGGCGGGCTTCTGTCCCTCTAGATTTTTCAACACTTCCTGTACACGCATTAGAGAGAAAAAAAATATGTATCGAAACACTAACATTTGTCAGCACTCTTACCTAATTCCCTGAACATAATTATAGCGTTTGTGACGAATGTCTAAAAATACATTTATAGTAAAGTACATTTATAACCATGGTCTCAAGCCAATTTCGGTTTGATGTCCTTCCGTACCCTGTGCTGCTCTAACTTCCTGAGGATCACGTTGGCCGTCTCCTCATGGACTTGCTGAATGGCAATTTCCTCAAACAGCGCCATTTCTCCCCGGTGAAGCCAGGCCCCGATAACGCCCAGGACTCCGGGAAGTGACTTGTCCAGGTGGATGTGCCAGTCCAGCAGCTGGGAGAAAGCAGGAATAAGGATAAGGATAAACCAAAGGAGACGGCGTGTACTGAGAAACGGCAGGCTAGGCGCCAGCTAGCCCTCACCCTGGCGGCCAGCCGTTCGCACGCCTGCTTGACCAGCGCCTGGTCGGAGGACAGCCTCCCCTCCCGGTGCAGGGGCTGCAGGAGCCCCTCCATCTGCTTCTTCTTCATCTCCAACTGCACGCGGAAACCTTTGAATGCCTGAGAAAAGACGCCGCGTTAGCATAATGGCAGAGTGGCTGCCCGCAGGGCCTCAGGAGGAAAACAGAGTCATGGCAACCGACTGAATCCTTTTTGAGGTTATTTATGAACCAAATGAAAGTCTTCATGTATAAAACTTACTAAACTTAACTTAATAAAGTCTTACTGGAGAAAGTGAAATGACAGCAAGTCGCTTAATAGTGAAGCTTTTTTGTGAGGCTGACCCAACAGAACCACCCCTGTTCCAGAACATTCAGAGAAAAGCCTCATCCACCTTGTTAAGCCACTACAGATTCAGATATGCATAGAGAGAGCCTCTCAAAGCCTGTGTGACACATTAGGCAAGCTTCACCACCCATTTTCATTTGGGGTGTTTATCAAAACCAAGAACACAAAGATCCTACTTGTGGCCTGAACCAGATCAGATTTGCTAACTTGCCTCCCAAAAACGAACTTGTGCCTCCATGAATCACGGGATTGGTCTCGTTTGGTGAGGATGCAACCGATGTATCTTTGATATTTGGGGCAAGGCAAAAACAAACTCCTGGGATTTTTACTCGGCTCTGTACTTCTGCTCATGAGTATTGGAGCTGGTCTTTGGCAATGGAAGATCACGTATAACAGGCACATGAGAACACAAGTATGGTCAAGTACAAATACTGAGAAATACTAGTCTGGGACATTTGGCACTTTACTAATTCAGCGCCCCCTGAGAAGATAGAGGCCTAAGTGAGCGACCATTACTGCACAATGACATTACACTCTCTGTTCCCCACTGTTCACCTGGTACTTGTCAGTCAAGCCGCCCTCAGCCCCCTGAGCCCGGAGCAGCTCCCGTTCCAGATGGTCCAGCCAGGTCTTCAGCTCCCTCAGCATCCTGCGCTCCTCCCTCTGTGGGCGGGACACAGGGTTTTAACCAATGGTTACCGCCAGGCTGTTTCGCTGCAATCCACACGCCTGTGGAGTTCTACTTAAACAGAAATGTTCTGAGGGCAGAATGAAGAATGATTGGTTCAGAGAGATAGCAGGTTATAGAGGAGCCAGGTGCAAGCAACTAGAAAGGCAGAACCGAGACATCTGATTGGTTGGGCTGACATTTGACACAATATCTGATTGGTTATTTTTTGGACTAATCATTTTTCATTCTGCCCTCAGAACATTTTTGTGTAAATAAAACTCCCACGAGTAATTTGCAGTGGACGACACAGCAATTCCACAGCATTCCCAGACTGATGCAACAGAAGAAGAGGGGATGGAGTATTCACTCTGCACAAGATTATCTGTTAAACGGGGCTAAACACGGGTATTGTAAACTTAGGGAACATCAACCTGTGCTTTTAAAATGCAGACTTTTAAAATGGAGAGCAAGATTTTTTCACCTTATTTGTTTTTCTAATCACTCTGTTTAGAAAAGGCATCAAATATGGGCCACCTCACCAGATTGCTAGTGTTTTTATAATTATTGAAGCTGTAAGGACAGCAGGCTGTTTAGTGCATGGGGGACCGAGATTTGTACTGTACATAAAAAAATGACTGCAAAAGTGAGTGCAAACACAAGGCAGACACTGGCGAGACACACAAAGAGACGCTGGGAAGCACTGCAGAGCAGCGTAGGGCATTGTGGGACTGCGGAGTGTGCGTAAGCATGGCCTTACCGTCAGCTTGGGGATGGAGAGTGCAAAAGTCGGGATGAACACAAGTACCGGCTATGAGCGTGCAAGACAGACGGTGAGCAGCGAGAGAGAAAGCCAGACAACACAGATGGGCAGAAATTAAAAGACGTCATGATGGACTCATCATATTCGGACTATTAGCAAAAATCCTGTGTGTTACCCATGTTGCAAGGGGGCTGTCTATTTGTAATCAACAATAAATGGTGTTAATTAGTGGAAGTATGTAAAGCATGCCTGTAGATTTTCTTTATTTGATCCCGCAGAGCTGTCTCAGATTGCAGATTTAATGCATAACAGATTTAATATAGAACAGTTAAAATGGTAGCAGCTTCTCAAATGCTTGAAATTCTTAGTTTTTTAAATTCCTGTGTGTAGAATGTGCACCTAGAACTGTTTTATAAAGACATATCGTAAGCATTACATCTGTACACTGTGCTCATAGAAACCTCCCAGCTGAGGAATTTGGTACTTCTAATAATAACTACTTTAATAACAATGGGTCAAATGCTAGCTTATGTGCATGAGGTGACTGAAGTATGAAAAGACCATTAAAAGAACATGAAGTACTGACTCCTTGGCAAAAATAGAGCAAAATACCTCTTCCTGCTGTCCATCGGCCTCGCCATCAAGGAGGTCGGGGTAGTGTTTGAGGAACTGGGCGACATAGGTCATGATGGATTTCTCATCTGGTTTGTCAACATCGACATCTGCAGTGAGAGGAAACAGCATTAAATTCGGATCTCTGTGGAAAATGCGCAGAATAATAATAATAATAATAATACTAGAAATGTAAGTATAATTCCCATATCTTTGGTCAGCTGTTTTTTTTCCTCCAGAAAACCATGTAGCAGTGTGGTCTTGCTCTGGACATTCTCTGAATGTCAACTTTTCTGAACTTAAAGCTATGAATATACAGTAAAAAGTCACATTAAAACCAAATTTCTGAAACCTACAACCCAGCACCGTCCCCAAAACCTCCCAGGACAGTCAGAGAATAATTTTATCGGGGCAGACAGCAAAAATTAGATTGACACCTGGCAACATATTTTACATAATATCATTTCAAAACATAGACGTATACACCAAATTTGTTTCTATGTAGCAGAAATTCCTTAAAACCTTCCATTGCAGAAAAATCGATAGACCCTTCCAGTTATAAAACTAGCACATCTCAGAGCTTAGAACATATAAATCACATTGCCTCTTTAATCCCTAGAATTTAAGAGCAAACACTTCTCAAAATGCCCGTCTCTTTTCGTCGAGATGTTACATAAGAGCATCAGCGAGTCGTCACCGCTGGGCTTAAGTCTGGAGATTCTTCTCTTCTTCTCCGACTGTGCAGCTCAGACCAAATTAATCCCCCCCTGCGCTGTGAATAAAATATGCTCCGGTGCATAATTACGCTGCCAGTCACGGCATGAGGAAGAACGCTGTGCGGAATGGCTGCAGATCAGCTCAGGTTCGGAGCAGCAGGACACCGTGTGACCGGTGAGACGGGGCCGATCGGCGAGTGCAAACTACAACCCGCGGACCCTGAGCATGCTTACCGGCTCAGGTTTCACACTTACACACTAGGATGTCTTACAGGAATACTCGGGTTACATAATCAGGTGTAGGATGAAACAATAAGGCCTTTTTGGGAGACATGATCCAGGGACCCCTCTTGTCACCAATCCAAGTCCATCATCCGCAAGTCTCAGTTACCCTAATTGTAAAGCTACAGTATACTACCAGATGGTCCAAATATGACATATAATGTAACTGTATAATAGATCTTGTTTGCACCTAAAAGAAATGAATTTTAATAATGAGAAGGAGTAGACATGATCACATGGAAGTACCAGGGTTTATGTAGATAAGTTAGTTATTATAATTGATAGTTTACCACCTCCAGGGGCACCCAGGAAGCTGGGGGTTAAGGGCTTGGCTCAACACAGATTTTGATTTTTGATTACAGGCACTGAGCCACAATCTACCCCAAAGTAGTAATTCCAATTACCAGGAGTGGGGTTCGAACCCACGTGGACACATGTCCATTGGATCTTAAGTCCAACGCCTTAACCACTCGGCCATCCTGGTTCAGGACACAACACTCTGTTTTATCAATAAAGTGCTATTATAAGTATGACTGTACATTTTACTTTTTTGGTAATAGCAAACTCTGCGGTACCTTCAGGATCCAGCAGTCGCGGAATGCCGAGCTCGTTCTCGGCCAGGGAGAAGGCCTCTTCGAGGTTCTCCCTGTTGGTTCTCTTCTGAACGAGCTCCATGTCTACCAGGTCTGGACGAATGGCATGGATGACCGAGTGGAAGGCCACCCCACTTCGCCAGCTGAGACCAAAGTCCTTCACCTCGATGGCCAAGCATCTTTGGATACAAGGCATGCACAGTTTATTAAGAAATGGTTACCATGCAAACACAGTCAATGCACAGTTTACCAGAATAGGCTGTGCTTCTCTGCTCAGATGCTTGTTTTCCCATGAAAAATATGCATCCCCAAAAGTCCCATATTTCAGGAGAATGAAAAAACCCATTTTCTCAGAAGGTACTTCGCAAAATGAACCTAAGACAATGTAATGAGGCACTCTCAGCACCACAAATTGAAACCTGTGATTACAGGTGAATGTGAAAGGGTTAATGTTTTAACGGTACTTGCGTCAGTGAGGCAGATATGTCAGTCAACAAGACGCAAATTAATCTCACGTTACATTCAATATTAACAATTATTGGAGTTAACTAGCTATCTAGCTATCAATGTTAAGTTGTTAAAATTAGCAATATAAACAATCCATACAAACGACCATCATAAATACAAATGTTAATGATTAGTACCAACATAAATAGTAGTTAAATAAATGGCTTCATAAAACATCTTTTCATTGGTCAATTAGATGTCAAATGCAATTAGTAGACAGCGGAGCATAGGCACATTATATATACTCACAATTTTTAAAAATTAGGCATACTAGGTTTTAATTGAACAGAAACAATATGCACAGTCTACCAGCATCTCCAGTTTGATACATTCTTACACAGTTAATACTCAGTTTACACAGTCTGACTCAAGGAGCTGATGCCTTCAAACCCAAGGGATGCACAGCTAAATGACAGTGTCTGCACAGTCTACTGACAGCCGGCGAGAAACAACACAAGTGCCGTCACCATAGCACAGCGTCTCATGCGAATCGATTCCCCGGTGAGACGGCCATGGGAGGACGCACCTAGATGCTACATGCTGCGCCCATCTGAGCAGCGCTCGCTTGGCACTTCCCTGGAACTTGGCCACTACCTTCCTCTTCATGGGTGGACTGGCCATTTCGGAGCTGGCCTTGCTGTCCACAGATGAGGTGCTGCTAGACAGCGACTTGATGGCCGGCAGGTTACTGGTCAGCTCCTCGATCTGCCGGAAGCAGAGTGAGTAGATGTTCTGTGACAGCCTGCTCGACAACAGTCTTTAGAACAGACAATCACGTTTTAACATGAACACGGGTGTCACCTGGAAATACAAGATGATGGTCCATATTAATCCGAGAACGATGGATGGCCTGCCATCAACAATGTCAGTCGCATTTATGTTGACTAGTTTGATCTGTTAAAAACAGAAATGACTTGTGTTATTACATAAAGACAAGCAGCTAACCAACATAAAAACAAAACTGAATAAATAATACAGAATTTCATTTAATTCAAATGACAAGGAAATCTTGCAATGATAATCTTACTGTATTTTTGTTTTGCTTACAGTGCAATTCACAGTTTTAATATTAGCTGCTACCCGATATCAGCTCAAAACCCAAACATAACTCAGAGCCAAGCGCCTTTGAAAACAATCATCTTCAGCCCAGAAAACAACAAAAAAGTTTTTGTTCAGCTGTCACTGGCACAAGTTACACCCAGTGAGACCGGCGGCTGATTAAATTAGAGTAACATGCATTTCCCAGCTTCATAATGGCCAATTCCTGAGCAGAAGACTCAAGCTGCTGATGGTCTCTCCTCAGATATACCTTCCTGTACGTCTGACTCGTGAAATTTCAGCTACAAAAAGAAATTTGAAAACCATCAAAACAAAACATAAAACAAAAAATATATGAACAGAAAGCTAGATGGGGGTCACTGAGGACCGGACTGGGAAACACTGTCTTAGAGAGATCATCATGCCTACATCCACAGGCCACATGTCCCGAGGGCCATCCTTACCCTCCTGCTCTCCAGAAACTTGAGTGCCGTGCCAACGTTGGACACCCAGTGGATCCTCTTGAGCTGACGACCTTGTTCACAAGGCTGGAGGAAAGAGAATCAATGCTGAGGAGACTGCTTATAGGTCCACCAGAATATAGGTTTTCATGTAGATCAGGCCCAATATGTATAACCTATGTTTTACTAAATTTCCTTTGATGTTACAGGTGTTGAGCTGGACAAGATGACTAGAGCGGGGTTAGGGATTAGGGAAGTTTATCAGACATCAGTCCATATCTAGTTCCTGTCTAGTTTGGTGTAACGCCCACTCCTTCAGATTTTTTGAGATTTTTTTCAGATCCCTGGGGTAAATGTTGGTTGTTTGTCATCTCGCAGAAATACTCTCCAGGCACACGAGTGACTCACTGGACAAATCCTTCATGGTATACTGCCCATTTACTGGAGGATCTCCATCTACATGTGGCTGTACTGTGCAACTTCAGCCAGAGCGTTTACATCAGCCTACCAATTGACCTCAAAGCCTAAAGCTATCACTCTGTAAGAGACTTATAACAAAACAAAGAAAGCACATGCAAACGAGTTACAGCATTTCCCAAAACCCCTCTTTTTGGCTGTAAACCCATACATAAACATTTAACCCATTTAATCCCAAAGTTTTGTATTAAAAAGTGAAACTGCTTTGATAATGTGACCATTGACACTATTGACTTGACATTGCACATATATCATCAGGACCACCTCTACTTTCATTTATAGCAAGTATTTTCACTGTTGAGGACTCAAGTAACTTACCAATTCTTACTACTAATCTGGCATCGTCTATGACTAATATATGTATAACGGAAGCTGATGTGCTACAAAGC
>JAODKN010016193.1:0-11280 GCA_026774425.1 Petrocephalus zakoni | reverse complement strand
GACTAGTTATACAAGACTCCCACTATATGCACAAATTCATTCTACTGGTGAATAGTCATTGCATCACCTGCACTTAATGTGGAGCAAATTTATCTATATCAGTTCAGAATTATGATTTTAGTGATGGAAATTTTACTTGAAAGTAAAACCACAGGCCAGTGCATGGACACCCTCTTGGATCACAATTTCTTCATATCAGGACAGAGATCTAGAAGACATGAAGAATGACCCTAAGATTATTCCTGCACAAAGACTGCACACATGTTGCTTATAGGCTCTTGTCATGTACCTATGGAATCACAGAGACACAAAGAAAGTATTTGGATTTAGTCTTTGTAAGACAATCATCTGTGGAACAAGTGAGCACTGTAACCTTTGTGTGGGTCCATAGAGATAGGCTGTCCAAGGCCCAGACATGCTGTAATTCTGTTGTAGGTATACTTGTCAGATGCACTCAGGGTCCTGTTTCTTCCTGTTGAAACAGTGGTCAGTATCATAATAATATCTGCCCTACTTTATTAGAATGGCAGCAGTCGCAAGGAGTGACATACAGTAAGTACTTGAATTTCTGCTGTTTAAACAGTAGATTTTATGCTTTGTTTATTTTGTTTATGCTTTGGGCATCAGCGGTAGGGGTATGGATGGCATGAGGGCACAGGCCGTGTTACTCAATACACCTGAAATTTACCGAATCTGATTACATTATTATTTATGTTTAAGTCACAAAAAAGTGAACAAACATTACAACTTCACATTCACTACGCATTTTCAAGTTGGCTTTTAAGTACTGAGATGTTTACATTTGCTGGACTCATTGTACTGGATGTTTACAGCTGGTTAACCTAAAATGCACATTAATTATTTATCCATTAGCCTTCAGCTACTTATTCAGGATAGGGTCATTGGGATGGGGACTGGAATCTCTCCCTGAGAGTTAAAAAAAAAAAAACGGAGGCAACAATGCATAAAACTGAGAGATATCCGACCGCATAGCCCAGGACACAGGACTTCCTTCCTGTAGTTACTTTCTTGCTCCCGCCACAGACCAATAATGAACATTCTAACTGAATGAGCTGATTCAGCCCAGGGAAACCGAACTATAAGTGTGAAAATGAATCAAGCCCAGTGGAAACACGCTTTTACTATCATATAGCACAAACATTTAACTTTAAACTGTGCGACACGATTAACTGTTTTTGGTACAGCTCCGCTAAGGCTGCTAAAACTTGTGGATGGGCAAACTTGGGCATGGATTCATACTCTTGTGTGGTTTCTGGGATGGTAGCTTTCAGGTGATGGAAAAGGTTTGTTGTACCTCCCATCTTGGTTTGCACCGACCGGTGACATACAGTATTTTGCAGACCATCTTTATCTGCACTTCGTCGCTTTTAAAATATCCAAGCCGTTTCCATATAATTTAAGTCGTGACGTCTTTGTCAACAGCTTCCTCATATTTTGAAGATAACACAAGTTCACCTCCGCCATCGTTTTGGTGTACCTTGCCAGTTCCACTCTATTTTTCAGAGTTTTCTTTACTGCTGGAAGCGCCAGCAATGCTTTGTGGTAGGAAATGACTGTGTGCTGTAACATGCAAGCCAAAAAACTGCATACTGACTGGCTGGTGTTACATTTATTTCTGCTATGTGATCTATCCATAGCGAGTAAAAATGTCAAAAGTATATCTTCGTTATCAACATAAATGTTATTGCGATCCAGTTTCTGGATAGATTCATTACTCCTACCATGGATGGCATACCCTTTCATCTTAGGTCACACAAGAAACGCAGAATGAATTTAAATATGAGTTACCCTAAAATGTAGACCCTAAATTAATATCTTTGCACAAAACTACCCACTTTTTATAACCACAGGGTTGCACAGATTTATTTTTACAGTCAAAATTGAAACAATAATAATATCCCCAAGCATACTGCATAAACATTTGGCTTCACTATTATGGTATAACTGGAATGAGTAGTTTTACAAAGAGAAATGGGCTTACCCCAGGCCTGCAGAGACTGGACTGTCTTCCCTTGTATATTAAGTTTCCCCAGCATGATCAGGCAGTCCGAACACGTAAGCAGGTGAAGCTCATCGCGGCCCTGATCATGGTCTGTTGAAATCAAGTTATTAAGGCCCCCAACGTACGATTTTTTTCTTTGACAGTATGAAACAATTTACTTCGTCTTTCTAGATCTCTCTGTTAAGGCCATGTAGTCATGAGTAAATGCTAATATTTTCTAAAAAGCATTATGCTACTACAAATATCCCACTCAACCTCCAGTCATTTTAGTCCACTCCAGAAATGTGGGGTAACAGATGCACATTTCAGTTATTAGCTATCAGCACTACTTGTAATGATTAAATGATCAAGTTTTCCATCCAGGGAATTATTATAACAGTCTTTTGTTTAATGCAAATGAATTAATACAAGTGAAATTTTCAGAAGAAATTAATCGTAAATGAATAAACTACTCTATACTAAAGAAGCTGGTGTCTAGTTTCAATAAAGATACTTGCCGAGAATCAGGGTATTGTTAGCAATGGTTCTATTGCTAGGAAAAACATGGCATTCATTGTGTCTGAAATGAGAAGACAGCATTAAACATCTCACTTGTAAATTAGTGTTAAGCTAAGAAATGACAAATGGTTGGCCAATGACAAAACACATAACTGAGTTTTAATAAACTGCTAAACTGATACAAAACCCACCATCCTGAATATCATTTATTATAACAGTCATTATAACATAACACGTAAGCAAAGTTGGAGAGAGGAT
Source organism: Petrocephalus zakoni (assembly GCA_026774425.1). NCBI lineage: Eukaryota > Metazoa > Chordata > Actinopteri > Osteoglossiformes > Mormyridae > Petrocephalus > Petrocephalus zakoni. The sequence goes on along the minus strand of JAODKN010016193.1, from coordinate 8,501 downwards.
GTTCCCTCATGGTCTGGTGGATATGCACTTTCATGGTTGAACTTACTTCATCTTTGCATAGGACATGAGCACTGTGTCATCCCGAGAGGTGGGGGACAGCTCCATCCACATGCTGTCTATCTCTGTCGGAATGCTTTTATAATTTTTTGTAAACGGTGACTGATCACCAGTCTCATAAAGGAAGAACCATTTCCCAAATATCTGACAATGGCACAACACAATGTTAACAATAGTTACTGTCATTGCAAGCAGATACGTTACTAGAATCTCTGCGCAGAACCACAGACATTATTTCTCATGTAAAAACAGAAGACATTTTCATGTGGCAAGCCCTCAGAACTCAGCCCCTTTTAACTGCAAAATTTCACCTTCCAGGTGGAAACACTATTTTTGCCACTAGCTTTCTAGCTACTGTATTTTAATTCTGTGGCTCAGTAGAATATTTCAAAAGATGAATGTTTAGTGTGCATTTTCACCACGCATTAGGGCTGTGAGCCAGCGTGTGGTACTATGGTACACAACAGCGTAGATAAAATGCTGGTCCCTTTGTCAATTTTACATAAAAGAAATATATTCTCGGGCCCCTGTAAAGTGCAGAGCCTCCTGAATCTGCCACGGTATCCAGGATCCTACTGCACTACTGATGCTACATAAAACACTCTGGCTGAAGTCCAGCTAATTCTCACTGACTCACCCACCACTCAGTTAACGCACCGGAGTTAGGTCACCCAGGTTCCGTGGGGCCAGCAGTTCCTTACAGCTAACGGAGGCACCTGCGGGCACTGAGAGAGGGCCCACCTGGAGCTCTACAAATGTCTGTCTGGATGAGGAGTTCCTCTCATCAGGACAGAGATCTAGGGCAGGATGAGCAGGAAACCCAAGTTACACCTAAGGAATATTACTTAAAAAATGTTAGCAGAAGAGAGAGCATATACTACAACGTACAATATATCCTGTGTTGGCATTTCTGGTACTGCCCTACTGTGATTAAGGTCATAGCTCACAAACAGACAACAGTTTATCACTCTAGGCACTCACAAGTCATCTACCTCGCCCCGCAGTGCTTGATATTTTTTTTCTCTCCTTGTAAAGCGACCTTTGGTTTGTGAAAAGCGCTGTATAAATGTATGTATTATAATTATTACTGCAGTATAGTTAATGCTTTATGTTTTTTGACTCTACTGACTTTTCAGATGAAGTGAAGAAACTTAATGTCATAAATGTGCTTGATTGTTAACGTAGGAGAATGGTGTGACCTTGCTGTGGATCCATAAATCCTGGGGGTCCCAGGCCCAAACACGCCACGTGTGTCATGTATGTTTTCATATCAGAGGCACTCAGGGTCCTGTTTCTTCCTGTGGAAACAGTTGTCAGAAAAGTCTGACCCAAAGCACTATTCACTATTCCCAGTCAGACTCTCGACTAATTCTTGAGAAACAAGTTATTCAATATCAAACATTCGCTTTTGTGAAATCATGCAAGATCTAACATTTACATCTAAACGCATTGATATATATCTCCCTGATGTTTTTCTCCAAATAATTAGTCATAAAGTGGTTTTTATCTAATCTGTCATTTGATTTTGTAATAAAGTAGCTGTTGTGTTGAAATTCCTCTTCACAGGATCTTGAGAGTTGAAATGATCTTTAAGATGTATAAGGTTTAGAATGAGAACAGAATGAGTTCAGTGTGAGATGTGGCTATAAAGTCAACTCACCCCACAGCAATAGGAACTGAGAAGTTACCCCATCCTTAGTCTGGCTGAACATCATGATCAGACAATTAGGACAGCCATGCAAGTGAATCCCACCAAAGCTGCTGTCAGAGTCTTAGAAACGTGAATGAGGTTACAGTCCAAATCCACAAAGTTTCAGTTGCATCACATTCTCACCACACTTGATGATTTTTGTTTTATAATGTCCTTCTGACTAATACTTCAATAACAGGAAATTCTGGTGAGAAAATGTTCACGATGTTGCTTATCGGAATACAGGAAGTCAGCAGGAAGTTTGTGTCTCACTGCATCTGTTATCAATTTGGAATAATGTACTTACAATCTCAGCAGTAACATGCTTAGTACTGTGGGTATTTGGCTATTATAAGTAATGAGTAACCTTAACAGATATAATGTCTATACAACAATACTTGCCAAATAAAAGGGTGTTATTCGCAATCATTGGCGTTTCATGGATGAAACTGCATGTTCCATTCCTGCAACAAGAAGCCATGTACATAAAACCTATTATAAATCCATCATCTTTAGATAGTGTTAGTAAAACATTTAACATTTAAAATGAAACACGCAAGATAATGACCTGCTTACTTTTCACGACTAAGCCGTGTAAAGTTGCCCTACAAATTTCCCATTAATATACTAAGCTACAGACAGTATATTAGAGTAGACCATGGGGCTCATGTTATCGAATTTAATTAGCTGTTGGACACGCAATAATTGAAACAGAATTCAGTGAGTTAAAAGCTAAATAAGTAATAAATTCATGGTATCATATTGAACTGGTTATAAAATAGGTGGAGCACTCACTCATAAGTGTTTTGTTAAAAATTCCCCTGGGAGGTGAAGGGGCTCCATAGTAAACTTACACACTGGCGGCAGCGCTGAGGGAGACCGTGTTATTTTCCGGATTTCCGGACAGCTCCATCCAGAAACTCTGATACCTGGTTTTGATACTTGATGCGTAACCCTGATTGTCCGAAGCTGCTGCAATGAAGAACCATTTTCCAAAAACCTGATAAAAGGAAAATGAATATATCAGCGTGCAGGTATGGTCACAAAAAACAATGCGGGTGTGCAGCCTTTAGGCATATACAGACAGGGAGGGGTGAATCTTCGCATTTTCACCAGTGTGACCGTGAACCAGTGTGTGTGACTATGGCACAGCAGCATAGATAAAAATACTGCCAATTTTACGTAAAAGTAATATATTCTCGGGCCCCTGTAAAGTGCAGGGCCTCCTGAATCTGCCAGGGTATCCAGGACCCTACTGCACTACTGATGCAACATAAAACACTCTCGCTGAAGTTCCACCTACTCTCACTGACTCAGCACTCAGTTGACGCACCTGAGTTAGGCCACCATGGTACAGCGGTCTCTGCAGATCCATACAGCTGACAGAGGCACCTGCCGCCACTGAGAGAGGGCCCACCTCCAACTCTACAAGTGCCTGTTTGGAAGAAGCGTTCCTCTTATCAGGACAGAGATCTAGGGAAGGATGAGCAGGAAACCCAAGTTTCACCTATCAAATATTATTATACACAAGCTAGCTGAAGACTGAATGCACAAAACAATGTATAGTATAGTTACTATGCCACATACTTGGCTCTACTGATTTTTCAGCTGAGTTAAAGAAAAACTAAAGGAAAGGCTTCTACCCTGAGGCCGTTCAAATCCTGAATAAGGACAGTCCATGGCTAACAAATCCCTTCCTGTCACTTTACCCACTGTTACCATTCCATAATGTAACTGCACATCATTTTACTGCTGTTGATACACCGCTCTGCTTATGTTTTATTTTGCAGTCATTTATCTTCATTGGTATTTTTTATGTTATTTTATTCTTATTTTACTTTCATGTTATTATTTTTTTCTTATGTTTTTATACTATTTCGTTTTACCTTGTATTGGATTCAGCCTTCAGCGCAATCCAAAAAGCAGGTGGAAAAGCATTTCATGACACAGAAGTACAATTTGTGGTTGTGCATCTGACAGATAAACCTTGAAACTTAATGTCATAAATGTGCTTGATTGTTAACGTAGGAGAACGGTGTGACCTTGCTGTGGATCCATAAATACTGGGGGTCCCAGGCCCAAACACGCCACGTGTGTCATGTATGTTTTCATATCAGAGGCACTCAGGGTCCTGTTTCTTCCTGTGGAAACAGTTGTCAGAAAAGTCTGACCCAAAGCACCATTCACCATTTAAAATGTCCCCAATCAGACTCTATCGGCTAGTTCTTAAGAAACAAGTTATTCAATATCAATATCATTTGCCTGAGTGAAATCTGTAACAGTACGTCATTTGTCCGTAATCAAGGAGCTGGCACATTAAAACTGAGGGTTGAAATGACTGGTTTAGATTGAGAACAGACTGGGTAGAAGTGAGAAGCGGCTGTAAGGTCTACTCACCCCACAGCAACACAAACTGAGAAGTTACCTCATCCTCAGTCCGGCTGAACGTTACGATTAGACAATTAGGACAGCCATGCAAGTGAATCCCACCAGAGCCAGAGTCTTAGAAACATAAATATGGATATACTCCAAATCCACGAAGTTTCAAATATTTACATTCTCTCCACACTTGAATGTGATTGATTTTTATTTTATAATGTCCTTTTGATTAATATTTCAATAACAGGAAATTCTGGTGGGAAGAGTTTCATTATGTTGCTTATCTGAATACAGGAAGTCAGCATGAAGTTTGTGTCTCACTGCCATCTGTTTTCTATTTGGAATAATTTACTTGCAATCTCAGCAGCAACAATATCAGTAGGTATTTGGCTATGGTAAGCAATGATTTGCCCTCAAAAAACAATGCATATACAGCAGGCCCACAAAAATACTTACCATATTTTAAGGTGTTATTAGCAATCTCTAGAGTTCCAGTATTAAAGTTGCATGTTCCATTCCTGAAACAAGAATCCATGTGCATAAAACCCATCAACAATCCATACATTCCAGACAGTGTTAGTAAAACATGTCTGATTCATTTACAATGAAAAACACAAGACTTGGGGTGCTTTTCCCGAAACGCATTCGTAAGTTCTACCTTAAGTTGTCTCTTAACACTACGATGTGTTTCCCGAAATGTTCTTCGTTAAGTATACCTTTCGTAAGATATATCTTAATAGTCTTCGTAAGACGCTAAGAGTCATCGTTATAGGGAAACTCACTTTTAATGACTAAGCTATGTAAGGATGCCGTAAAATTACCCTTTTAACACATTAAGCTACAGTACATTAGAGTAGACCATGGAGTTCATGGTACCAAATTTAATGAGCAGCTAAATAAGTAATAAAAGCTAAATAAGTAATAAATTCACAGTATCATATTAAACTGGTTATAAAATAGGTGGGAGCACTCACTCGTAAGTATGTTGTTAAAAATTCCTCTGGGAGGTGAAGGGGCTCCATAGTAAACTTATGGTAAACTTACACACTGGCAGCAGAACTGAGGGTGACCGTGTTATTCTCAGGATTTCGGGACAGCTCCATCCAGAAACTCTTCCCAGTTTTCATCATTTCTATGAAGCCCACATAGTCCGATGCTGCTGCAATAAAGAACCATTTTCCAAAAACCTGACAAAGGGGAAGATGAATATATCAGTATGTAGGTATGATCACAAAAACAATGCCAGTGTGCAGTGTAAAGGCATATACAAACAGAGGGGGGCAAGGCTTGGGGTTTGGACCAGTGAACCCACCGGAGTTTGGCCATTGATTTCCAGTGGTATTATCTGATCCCTGCATCCAGCAGGGACACCTGATGCCACACGGAGCAAGCAGACTACAGCGCCGGCAAGCAGGAGACTCATTTTGGCTTTGCTGAGTGCGGAGCCCTGGACCAGCATAGATGGCCTATATGGGGAGGGTACCTGGTTATTCAGAGCAGGACCTGGGCTCCAAAAAGGCCAATTTGCTTAGTGCTTCTTCAGAGCAGTGTTTCCCAATCTGGTCCTCCAGGACCCACAGCCAATCCATGTTTTTGCTCCCTCCAAGCTCCCTGTCAGACAGTCCATATTTTTGCTCCCCCCCATGGGTCTCCAAGGAGTGTTTTGGAAAACACTGATTTATAGAATCATTCAGTATGGAATATTGAAACTAGAAATACTGTTGCTTACTGTCAATGTATAATTGCATGTCTAACCCATATAACATATTTATGATGCTTTTTCATTTTTAGTAGTTTGTTGTGTTGTATCCCTTATAGTCATAATTGCTAAAAAAAAATCAGATAATATATCTTTCCTACATGTCCATAAAGTTATGCTGGATCATGAGATTAATTCCATTACAATGATCATAGTTCATATTTTATTGTTTGTCTGAACAGATTTTTCTATTCATTCCAACTTTCTATAAAGTGATGGTATTTTGCCACAGGAAAATCAGAAATGACTCAAAATGTCTCAATTGCATTTTAAGACGGTAATCTCCCTGGGAAGAAGAAAAATATTTTAAACTTACCTCTGTAGTATTATTTCTGTGAGTAGGATCTTTAATATATCATGTAAAATATCAGAAAAAAAGCTACAACATAAAAAATGTCAGTGATTCTGTTTGGAAGGCTGAAGTCTCTACTGAGAGGGAAGAGAGAGAGACAGTGAGAGAGATGTCTGGTTAATTATTAAAACCAATGGAATCAGTCAGCTATTTGTTAATTTCACATGATCAGCTTCTTTGAATCAGAAGACAGACCTAGAGGTGGGTTCTAATTCATATCACACAACAAATAAAATTTACATACATATATACTCCCAAAAATATTAATATTGGAAGTGTTGGGGTAAGGGACTACTTTAATCAAGAAATGTATAGGAACAGATCAGAACTACGAGCTTTTAATGGGCTCATCTAGAAAGACTGCGTATGTCAGAATCACTCATACATTTCTATGCATTAACGCACTTAAGTGAAGTGGCAGAAAAGCTAACACAGACACGGGTGTGCACCAGGCTCGCCTCCAGCTCTCGGTAACAGGGTGGGCCAGGAAGTTTTTTGGGGGGGGGGGGGAGGCAGTTACATATAAAAAATACACTTCCCCCTCTTGGCTGGGTGGGCCAGCCTTGTCATTGGGGGGGGCACCCTGTGAAGCCGGACCTGGTGTGCACACATACAAACAGGTTGTTGTAGGTTTAATTTTTTAAAAGGCAAAAACATAGGGTAGATAAGAACCATCTTCAGAATGTGTGTAAAAGGGACAGCACACAAGCTTGGACCACAGTTCTGCAAACCCACCGGAGTCCAGCTATTCATGCTGACTCTCAGTGAGAGTGCTGGTGGCCGCAGCCACAGCGAGGTTGGCAATGGGGAGGATGATGCATACGTGTGAAGGTGGAAGTGTAGCATGGAAATGGAATTAACTGGTATGGCCACCGGTTACAGGTTTTCCTCAGCCAAAGTGCAGTGACCTCAGTGTTTGTTTTGAGGACCATCCAAATGGAACGAAGTACAAAAACAGGGCTGTCGTCACGACAAACTGGATAACTGAACGTCAAAGTAGGACTATCCACCGCCTTTAAAATGATCAATTTGCTGCTTCATTTTTTAAACAGTTGTTATTTACATGTTGATATTTTAATATACATTATTCCATCCATGACAGTCTACCTACCCAAACAATACTTTTAACTACCTGCTTGTCAAGTTATGGTAAGACAAAATCTATTCCTGCAAATCTATTTTAGCAATTTGTTCAATGTAATTTTTTAAGTACACATTTCTCTGCACTACACAGAAAATGAACGTTCTGAACTGTGACCACAATGTTATTCAATTTACTGTATTTACACTAGGTGGCAATAGCGTGCTATCTTGCAAAGGGGCCATATTGAGACTAAAGATAACCCTCTGATCCTTTTTTACTGGTTTTCAGTGGGTAAGTTAAGCATGTTACATGTATTACAAAACTGAAGAATAAGTTACTTAATTTTTCTTTCATCTTTTTTCAACAACGAATCTAATAACACACGTATTTAACTTCAAAATATACATTGGTAGATGTCAGGCAACTTTTTTCTAGGTTTTTCAGTGGTAGATGGTTGCATATTTCTCAGTCCTGCTACCAGAACCCTACTGTTTAAATATAAATTGAAAATCATATCAACTGGTTTGTTTGTGTGCCCCCAATTAAAGCGTGTATTTTAAAGAATTGATTGCTTGCAGACACACACACACACACACAGACTCGCGTACCTGTCTAAATGGGGACCATCCATTCATTTTTATGGGAAAGACCCTAATCCCAATCACGACACTCTTAGCCCCTACCCAGCCCTAACCTTAACCATAAGTAACCAACCCAAATACATGACTTTTGGCATTTTTACTTTTTTGATTGCATTCACAGATTTTTTTATAAACCTGAGATTATCCAAAAGGGGACTTTCTATTTATTTGTGTGTATTTCTTATCCCTTTTTGCTGCCTGCAGAAGGCTCTGCTGTCCCACTATATATGCGTAAAACTCCTAGCATGATCATTTAAAGATTAATCTAACTTGAAGTTCTGCTTTAACCAAAAGCTACAATGGGTAGATTTTTGCATTTACTTAATACAAAATTCTGTTGCTTCTGTCATGCCCAGCTCATCCGATCCTCCTGTGTGCCACGCCCCCTCGTTAACCTCGTGTGGAATTCCGGCATTACCAGCTGTTTCTTGTTGTTCACTGTTAGTCCTGTGTATTTCCAGTGGGGGGGGGGGGGGGGGGTCGCTGACCTCACCTCCTATTGGACAGTTTTAACGTTTGGCTTAGGTTATCCAGCTAAC
>JAODKN010016191.1:0-13704 GCA_026774425.1 Petrocephalus zakoni | reverse complement strand
TTCCCTAACTCGAAAACTCCCTAAGTCGAATTTTTTTTTGGTCCCTTTGAGTTCGACTTAGCGAGGTCCGACTGTACTATGTAATCACACTGAATGATAAAATGCTATGTCAAGTTTTGACTCAATACGGGACGCAATTTGTCTAATTTTTTAGATGGTTTGACCACACCCAGGTAGGAGTTGGGTGGCCTTCCCTATTTCTGAAGATCGAAAGTGGCGACCCAAGTGAGGACTATTAGTTTGAGCAACAAAAGTGTGAATCTCCATTTAGGCAAATGGTGAGGAAAAACCTAAAAAGATTTGAAAGGGTTAACAGAGGTGATTTCATGTGTCGCCAGATGAGAGGGAAACCAAATTATTTGCACGATGTAGTGCTATGTGCAACCAGGGCTCCAAATATGCCATTAGTGTAGCTCTTACAGTTCTTACCGTTACGTCATGGAAAATGTTGGTCATAGTGCAGGAGAACTAAATAAAATATATACATTTGGACATATAAAAATAATAATATAAATTCAGTTTTAAGACAAGGACATTAAGACTTACATAATTGAATATTTAACCACCTAAATGGTGGGGAAACACTGGTATGGAAGTGGAATGTGTAATAAATTAATGTGCGGTTTAAGAGTTACGTGTCACAACTAGGACTGCGCATTCAGGCAAAACCTGAGCATTCAGGTAAAAACGCATTAACTGGCTTTCACATTCCCAGTTGGTCCATCTAGTAATTCTAGAAATTGTAGAGGTTGGGGGGTGTGGGAGGAGTAAGGATTACACGGGGGATGGGTGATGGGGCAGTCCCTGGAATATATCGCCGTCAGTCCAACAGCCCCCCTTTCTTGTTTATTCATGTTGTTTGGGCATATGGGATTACAGTGATTCTACACTGAACCTCAAATGTATACTGCATGCGTGCCAATAGTGTATAACTGCCCACTCACAAACCTAAAAGCACAGTTTTATCACACAAAGTTTTAGACCTGTGCCCTCAGTTCTAGGTCGGTCACCCATTGCAAGGGTCACTTGGCCAGACAAGGTGAGTTTCCTGGTTACGGGCCCAACGGCTGTGTGGGAGCCGCCGTCTCTCCCCCAAGGTTCCCAATTTGCAGCCCACCTCAGCAGCTGCTGTGCTGGCCCTCACTGGCGGGACGGAAGGTCAGTTCTCTCACCAGGTGGGGGTAGGGAGCACTGCGGCAGCAGAGGTGCCAGGAATAGCTGCTACCTAAACCACAGGAAGACGGCACGACAGTGGAATCTTGGAAGGGGGAGGCAGAGGCAGCTCGGGTTCCAGCTGTGCTACAAGGACAAGGCTCCCACCTTCAGGCTAAGCCGGGAGCAGGAAAAGCCCACTTCGCACTGACAGCTTCATAGCAGGGTTGCCAAGGAGATCGTTATCTTCCTCTACAAATAAACACTTTGCTGCCATGAGACCATCTTTCTGCCTTTGTTCAGCCCAGGGATGAGAGGAACATTACCACCCCCCTCCCAAATATGAATAAAGATGGATAAAGAATTAAACAGTCTCTAAGAAGAAAGTTATTTAAATAAGGAACATGCAATTGTGAAAAATTGTAAAAATAAATCTTAAGCACAGCACGTTGCTTAACAAATCACTGCTTAATTCGTGAATGCAGTCATTCAATATCAATGGAGTCTTACGTATTGATAATGTGCAAAAGAAAAAAATGCCGTGCCAACGTGACACCGAATCTTAACACGTGTCGGCAACACTTGGCCAGGGGATGAAACAGGAGGCAGATAAAAGCTTCTGTGGTGACAGAATAAGCGTGACGGGCAGCAGGCCAGGGAAATATTCCCCCGCCAAGCACAGGCGCCAGGCGCCAGCAGAGCTGCCTTTCTTCAGGCTGCCCATGCAGCAAATGGTCCGAGCCGCGGCACCTGTCAGGGTCCACGACCGCCAGCGGGACGGCGGGCCGGAGAACTCTCCAGCATTTCCACCGGATCACCCACCTGGAGAGGGGGACACTATAAAGTCCCGACCCCACCTCACAAGCCGGAAGCAGACTGGGAGAGCACAACCGGCCTCATATTCCACTCCTCTGTCTGCTGTTACAGTCCATGCATGCTCGAGTCACCACATTTCGAGGAATTGTCCATGAATACATACAGTCACGGTCGGCACATGCGCATAGCCGTGACATTCCACCAGACCAGCAGATTCCACCTACTGGAAACACCTAGTAAAGCAAATCCTTGCACATGTGCAGTCGACACACACCAGCGAGCAACAAGTTTGCTAGACCCAAAATCTGGGCTGCATACGCAGAGTCCACGCAGACATCCCAAATGATGCAAGTTATGTCACAAATGGACCGTAACGGCACATGGACAAGTGGTGTATGAACCAGGCTTGAGGACTGATTTTACAACATGAAATGCACTATTCTCTCTCATCTGAGCGCAGATGTAGCTTCAGCAGATAAAATTCTGGGGCTACATTCTTCAGTAACCCACTCAAAGAGAAATAGCCCCCCAATTTGCTCCTGAAATAACATACTTTACTGTTCACATGACAAAGTGCTCAGTGAAATCCGAAAAAGAATTCATTAAAATATCCTAAGAAAAGTCTGCAAAGACCCAGTTTTCAGAATAAAACAAATCTAACAGTGATTAAATCCATCCATCTATTAACCACTTATCCTGGTCAAGGTCTCGGTGGGGTCTGGAGTCTGGGGTAGGTCCACACCCTGGAGGAGATGCCAATACATCATAGGGCACATAAATAGACACAATCACACACTGAAAAAAGCACTAGAGGCACATTAGAGATGCCAGTTAGCATAACTGTGTGTATTTGGACTGCAGGGAAAGAGCAGAGTCCTCAGAATAAACCTATGCGATACAAGGAGAGCATGTAAACTTCTCTCCCACACACACACAGCAGAGGAAAGACTCCAATCCCCAACTGTAGAGGTGTGAGAACTGCCAACTATTGAGCCACCATGTCACAAATTTTTTGTTCTACTAAGCCAAGGTCACAGCAATTTAAACCAGTACAGAAAAGTGTTTGATATTCAGACTATTTTGAAACATATGGGCATGCAAGTCAGAGCCTTAATCACCGTCGAAAGGCACATCTCAAGCACAAACGGGACCGGGAAAAGTCATCGCAAGCTGCAGACCATAATAAACACCGAGCCGTGCAATGAGGTCTCACTTCTCTTCTGGATGAACGGCGAGATGAATTCAGAAAATAGTCTGCAAGGCTGCCGATAAGACACTAGAGGCCACACATCTGAAGACTAAAACTTCTCTAAATGGACAGTCTTCCTCTTTCAGATAAAGCATAATGTCATGCCTGGGCTTATCTCAAGTCCATGGAATACAACTACCTTTGTAAACTCTTTGATATATCCCTGCTGCATGCCGACAAGGCATTTTGGGAGTAAAATAAATACCTGCTTAGGAAATGTAGACAGTTGTTGTTAACGAACAAGGCCTGAGCTAAGGGCAATAGTGTCTGGCAGAGAGCATCCGGGAGTATGCCCAGTCTGGGACTACTGCTGGAAGCATCTCAACATTTGATCTAGAAAAGTGTTGTTTTCCAACTGACTGGCAGGAGCTGCCTGCCCAGTGCAGTCTCAGATGCCATGCATCTTCATGTGGTAAAGTATTTGTAAGCTACTCAAAATACTATCATCACAGCTCCTAATATGTTGGTTAAGTGCATTTAAAATCCGTATTGGTTGAATTCTTCTACCTTTGAGATTCTGGTCACAGCATGCTTATTTTACACATAACACAACAAGAAGAATGCACATTTCAGTTTGCAATTCTACTGCTGAAGAGTCCCAGAGCAGCAATCTCTGGATCTTCATAAGTCCTTCCCAAATCACTAGGGACCTGCCCAGCAAACAGCAATAATAAGAAATGCATGTCCCAGTCCTCCATCTCACTGAAGGTCTGTTTTGCTTCAGTGTGAACTCTTCCAAAGAGTCACAAATCAATAAAATGGCTGCTTCAGAATAACCCCCATTATGGCAAGACCACTAGTACAGGTGTGCCTGTAACTAGCTAAGTAAGTTATTTAAATATATCCATATTCTTCAGCAGATCTATGATCGAAGGGATAACGAAGGCCAAAAAAGGAAACATTATAAAGAGTTTGCTTTGATTTCACATTATTCACCGGGAAAATAATGGTCTTGTTTTGTTGTCCCTAACAATGTGAGGGTATCAATTTTTCAGTGACAGCCATCCCTCAGGCCATGCACCTGTGCACAGCTGCAGTGGTTTCCACATGAAGCTGACCCCTCTGGTGGAGAGGCCTAATTATCTGGCTGGGAAGGGGAAAGAGATTAAATAAAAAGTCAAGGAAATGAGTGTCAAGCCATGAAAGAGCCGCTACTTGTGACAAAATGATCCAAAACCACTGTACTTTAGTAACCAATTACACTATATATTCTATTTTATGAAACCTGCTAGCGCTCATTACGAAGAGGGCGAGGGGGTACCCCAATCTTTCCCCACCTTTGCCGGGCCAAATCAATTACATGCCACTCACTTCCCCAAGGGAAAAGCCATCACGCATTGCCTCCAAGTAAGCTACCGTTTCACACCTCCAACTTCCTGGCCAGGATGTCTTTCGCACCACAGACACTACAGGGTGCTTCCACCCTTTGGTGCTGGATCCTGCAGCAAACAAACTACCGGTAAGCGTTCAAATGAGAACACATCTGATTTTGGCTGAACTGGCTTGGACCAGTCTGAAATCCCTCTATGACTGCAATGTTATTAGAACACACAGCCCACAAAATTAGCGCTTCCAAAAAAAGGCCTGGATGTACAACAAAAAAAAAAATAATAAAAAATATATATTTTTAGCTTTGAGCTATTCCAGGCGCTGGAGAGGCACAACGGAAAGTGAACCCTAAAAAATGATTCCATTGTTTATTAATAAAAGCCTTTTTGTTTTGGAGTTGTTCTGCTAGTTAGTGATGGAGCCTGATAAATGCTGGTGGTTGATGATTCATGGCATTTGGGCTATAACTCCAGCACAAGTTGTATGATGTTTTCTGGTGCAGTGAGGGCTTCTGCTCCTTTGGACTTTCACCTTGTAAACGCAGTTCTGAGGAGTGTTCAACAATAAAGGTCAGGACTTTTCAGATAGGGTCATTGTTACTGAGAGCATCTAAACAGAGGCAATCTGTTGAATTAGGAACATTTGTCAAGGATCTGAAGTGTGTTTAAGTACATGAAACATGAGGAAACGCATATGGTGTTTCTGAGCAAGCATGCTGACTGATACAGAGGCCCCATGTGACAGGCATAAGTTGGGCATAACGTCTTATGTCATCCTTTTATATTTTCAACAATTCCCTCCATTTTGAAAGTACGGCCAAGAATGAGAGAAATAAAGTAGATCAATAGACTTATTCAATTATCACAAAACAAAAAAGCAAGGACATGATACTGGAGGTTCATTAATGGCTGGCCGAGATCATTCAGACATGCTTTACAAGTGGTTAAGACTCCTTTTGCTTAACCTAGTACTATACAAACAACCGACGCAGTGGATCAAGGGCCCACATGCGACCAAATCTGCAACCTGCAAAGCCTAGGCACACAGCTGGGAACAGGCGAAGGAAGGAAGGAAAGAAGGAAAATAAAGAAAGCACGAGAAATCACACATGAAAGAAAAAAGATAAGGAACGAAAGCATATACAAAAAACAACAAAGGCACATACGAAAAAGAACTAAAGCACATACGAAAGAAACAATGAAAAACGCAAGCATGTACAAAAGAAAGAATGAAATGCACATTCAAAAGAAAAATGTGCATTTATGCTGCTTTGCTAGCAGAGTCACAACTTGGGGGGGAAAGGGGGGGGGGGGTGTCTACAGACATTGTTTCAAGAATTTTAAGATGTTGTTCTGCTTCCAGTCTCCGCCCTGCACCCCCCCTCCTTTAAATCCAAACAGAAAAATCAAAAGGCACCATTTAGACACTTTAAAGGCAGTCAGAGGCTGGGCTGTTTTGACACTTTGCCCAAGGAAGTGCCTGTGAAAGGCGCAGGCCCAATGCAGCACTTGAGTCGCCTGACTTCATTAGGAAGTGGCTCTTTCAGCAGCTCTGCCACTCCAGTCCCCCGGCTGAAAGGCCTATTTGGACCCAATATTGTTTGTTTAATAGAACTTGTTGCTTAGGCCGCTACATCGACTAGTGCTCCCAAGGAACGAACCACGGAAGTGGATGAAGGCTGCAGGGCAAAACGACTCGGCTGTATGGCAGAGGGGCAGAAGAGAAAGTGACTGCTCGTAAGGAGGCCCTAAACCAATACACCCACCATTTATCAGCTGAGCCACACAATTTCAAATTAAAACTGTGATTTGTGTCACCAAAAGGAACCATACAGAATTACCCTATAAAACCACCCATCTGTTTGTTTCCTGCAATCCAACATAACCTGACCCATTCTGGAGTCCTTACACTACGACAACATAGACCGCCACCCCCCCCCCCCCAAGTGTTTTAATACAGTGAGCCCACCAAAGGGGGCAACAGCTGTGGCCATCACCAGGAAAAGCATAGAGGGCAGCAAGGACAAAGCGGCAAATGGCCAGCGTGAAACCCAGGGACCCAGAATGTTCTCTAGACAAATAGCACTTTGCCTCTGACACCAATTTGAAAGGGGAAATCATCTCGTCAGTCTCAGCGGAGCACTCAATAAAGGAATACATGTTTTTAGGCACTCACGCAGAGAGCCCCCTCCTCTGCCCCGTCTGGCTCCTCAGCTATTTCTGCACCGACCTTTTTTTAATCTAAACTTTACTGTACATGCTGTGGTAATGAGCGAGCGGGTTTAAGCTTCTGCCTCCGGGCCCCTCTGCTCGTTCTGGGTGACACTTGGGCTCTGCGATGACAACGGCTTCCCCACCCCCACCAGCCCCCCCCGTCCAGCCCCAGAGTTTTTGTTCCCTTTCACAGGCCCAATCCTCACGGTATGCGTGTCCTGATGGCCCAGGAGGCAGTGAGAACCCACTGTATCCGGCAAGACGGCTTCATTAGACACTGCTACAGCATATCACAAGCGTGGGACAATGTCGCTGTCATCAAACCCCGCTCATCTGGTGCCCTTGCCAGATACCCTGTGACTCACCCATAAAGAGGCATAAGTAGTTTAGTTTAATCTCAGTACATTTGTAGAAGGCCCCGAGATGTCACCATTTTACAGTAACAATACACGCATGTCCTTACGCCTCTGAAAAATGTCTTTATCAGCCACCAAAAAAAGGACCAGACACGTCAATTAGATTTTCTCTGCCATTCCTCAAGACAAAGAGGAATCTTATAAAATAAAAAATGTGCATCAACATCATTTGGCTGAATCACAGATGTGGGAAACTGTAGCTTAAAGAATTGATTTCGTTTGCGAAAACTCACTCCGCACAATGAGCAACTCTCAGCCCGTGAGCTTCTAAATCCCCCCCCCCCCGCCGCCTTACTCACAGAGACGGGGGCACATGGCAGACCCCCACCCCCCCACTGAAGACAAGACCCCAGCCACCCTGCGTGCTGCAGAACAGGACGAGAAAGGTCTCTGCCAGGCCTACAAAGATAACATCTCAAACGCAGTCATCGGAGGGCAGCTCCTGTTCAGCTGTCTGCCCTCATTACTGCAGGCTCCAAAAATGCGGGAGCCTACCAGTCAGGAGAATAGAAAGCACTCTTTCAAGGAGGACTCCAGGAAAAACACACGACCGCAAATGCTGAAATGCCAAGCACTGGCCTCCCTTTATAAAAGGACCTCCCCGTATTTCCCTTCCCATTCTAGGTCCCACAGTAACTGACATCCTTCCCAAAACATGTGACCACAAACAGCGACTGGTGAGATGAAATGTAAGTGCACATGGGGGTGACAGAGAAAATGGGCACTCAAACAAATCACCGGGAGCTGAAGCTAATCAACACACTGCACTTCATGAAATTGTGAAAGTGCCCTTATTCTACCAATTTTATTAAATATTCTAGTACAACCGAAGCAAACAGCAGAAGGCGATGTTAAAGAAAACTGTAAAGCCATGTCAATCATTCAGCACATACGCGCCACAGTTAAAAGCCCACATGTTATACGCATGATCTCCTGAAAAAACAAAAGATTGCCTGGTTATCGAAATCTACTGAAGTATTTGACCTTTCACAATGTCCAAAATGTAAAATAAGAAAAATATAACATATGTATTATACGACGATAGTATATAATACTCTCTATTTACAAAACTAAGAAAAAAAAACTAGCATACCATCAAACATGTTTATGTGCCAAACATCCTAAATTCAAATGGTAAAACATATAGCATAACACTTTAAATCATATTCCTTATGTCTAAAAGATGTGAGGAAATATGAATTATTCAAACTTGTATCATCAACTCTCTTATGGTTTAGAACAAAGAAAAAAAGAAAACTGTCGTTCAACACTAACATGATCTAAATAAAGTATAATGGAAGGCTCTGGATTCCAAGGGGTCAGGTAACACACACACACACACACACACACACACACACACACACACATACACATATACATACATACATACATACATACATACATACATAAAAATAACCTGGTGCTCAACTGAATTATTTGATTACCAATTGTCATTTGTACAGTCATAACAAAAAACATGGTAATCATAAGAGTATGTCTGACTTGATCACTAGGTGGGGGGTGGGGGGGATTCATAACATTCAGTGCTGTTTTCACCAGCTAAACCCCGGGCGCTCTCTCATGTGCTTCTCAAATGTCCTGCAGTGGCATTCTCATATATCCATTACCATTCACTAAGGCTCACACAAGTGTCGCAGACATGCACATCCACATGTGTCAACGACACGAAAGCACAGTCCACGGGCTGTTCCACCACAGCCAACGAAACTGGAGGAGCCGATGGGATTAAAACAAATTCTACACACATCCACATCCATATCCATACAGGTAGAGAGGGCCCTGGAACACTACACATACTACAGTTTCCGCTTTACAATAAATTCACCTCCTTACTGACTCTGAAAACCACTAAACAAATAGACTTCATGTATGTAAATTATAAATTCTTTTGTGAGCCTAAGCAAATCAAAACAGACATGTTTATGCTTTAACCTTTCTACTCATGTCATATAAAGGAAAAAAATATATATATATGATACACATCTGATGACACAAAAACTTTTCTGCTAAAAATAAGAGCACAGAATCCCCTAACAGACACAGCAGCCCTCTGCTTTGGCTTCTTCCATGATGTATAACGTATTCATTCCTCACTACTCAAACAAGCCACTTCTTTCCATTACACACAGAAATACATACATACATACATCTCACTCAATATAGAATAAAAATGACCACTGCTACCATAACGATCTCAGCATCAATAAAATCAATTAATCAGAAAATCTAACCCATCAGTGACATCTACATGTATTAATTTCTGCATACTGCAATATAAACTTATCTTCAAAGCATAAAGTGTCTCATATCAGCTACAGAGATATATATATAGGAGATGGGTATATTTTAGCGCTCTCCTCTGCTCCAGTCACACATTTTCATGTGAATAAGCTTCTCTGATGTAGAGAGCATAAAATTTTGATGCCATGATTTAAAGGGTTTGAAATGGAGCAACATCTAACCTCAAAGAAAAAAAACTTTACGGGGTGTAATATCATAAAAGTCTATTCCTTAACTATGAGACTAGACATTAATGTTTAACTAAACATAAAGATACCTCAAGTTAATCCACCCATGCATTTAAAAAAAGAAAAACCTGCTCATCCAATACCTCTAGTATGCTTGTTAATTGTTACGACTGTTGAAGCACAACTCAAAATATAATACCACAATTCAAAGAACTCAAAATCTTCTAGGAAAAAAGAAAACAAAAAAACTTCTTAGAGTACCCATGGAAGGTACAGGAACATATGTGGGGGTGAAGTTTATCGGCGTACCTTTTATCGCCAGTTGTATATTAAGCCAAACAGAAGGTAATAAAATTTTCAGCCAGAATATCCATCATTCACATGTGAATGCGGCGGTACCCCATTGAACAAACGTGTTATACAGTTACCCAATAACACTAAATGTGGGGGAATAACTTTGGAAAGTGTGCCTGGCGCGGGGTAACGTCCCTATCGGCAGGGTAACGTGCCTGGCGCGGGGTAACGTCCCTATCGGCAGGGTAACGTCCCTATCGGCAGGGTAACGTGCCTGGCGCGGGGTAACGTCCCTATCGGCAGGGTAACGTGCCCGGCATATCCTGCTCCTTTAAAAGGTCGTCCCCAGCTCTAAGGTTCCTGCATTCCACACCGCTCGCGGTGGCTGTTTCAACACGCTGTGAATATAATGTGTTACCAGAAACATTTAAAAAGTACAAAACACAAGTTCGTGGAAGACATAGAAGGTGCAGTGTGTGGCAAAGCGCGAGTCGCCCCGACGGAGCCGGGCATGTAGCGCACGCCGTGGCCGGCGCTCTCTGACCAGGGAGGGTAACCGGCCAGAGACGCGGGTGTCACGGCGGCGGCGGCGGGTCCCGGGTCCCGGGCACAGACTGGGCGGAAAGTACGAGGGCGTCACTAAAGGGACCGGAGTAAATGACAGGACGCGTATTCGGAGCTGATATACTTCATGGAGATGGTCACAGAAAAAGGCAAAGAATATTTGTCGTTGTTGAGAATTAGTTATAATTTTAAACGTATTATTAATATTATTATTAATAATAAATAATATCATTAACAGAGAAAGGCCACAGGGAATACTTCAGTTGTATCTGGGGAGCGTGGTATCCCTCCCTGAGAACCTAAAGCAGTCTGCGCGACTTGTTATGAAAGTGCCGCCCAGACAGAGCGCGGCCGCGGCGCCGTAACGCCAGGAGCCGCACGGCCGCCCTCCGGGGCACACCTCCCGGACAGGCGCTTACCTTGGCTGCGGAGCGGCACGCTCACCAGGGCGCCGCACAGCACCACCAGAAGCTGCATCTCTCAGCCCCGCGTCTTCGACTTGCGCTTTTTCGGCAGGAAAAAAAAAACAAAATAAAGATGCACTTTTTTTTGCCAAGTTCAGTGAATGTCCCCCAGGCTAAAGGGACTGAGATTCATAACCGCCGCCCCGAAAGCATAGCTCGCACGCCCCCGGAGCCCGCTTAGGTCCCGCTTCGGTCCCGCTTCAGCTCGGCGGAGAAGTTCGGCCGCACGACGCGAGAGCAGGACGCGGCCGCCGACCCCGCGAGCGCGCGCCGCAGCATTGCCGTGCGCTCGGCGCTGCTGGCCGATCAAAACGGGCACCGGACCGTACCAAGTCCGCGGAGGGGACGCCGCCGCGCCGTGCGCCACAGCCCGCAACCACCGCCCGCCGCCTCCTTGCTTCTCTTTCCAGATGCGGGTCTGGACCTGCATGTCCATTGTCAAGTTTTGAAATATAAGCTTCGAGTAGCGTTTTTTGTTGTCGAGTTAACATTTTCATGTTTTCTATGCCCCCGGGGGTGTGTCTGAGTCGTCCCATCTGGGGCTACTGTAGTCGCCGTGTGGTTTCGCCAAGTTAAACTGTTCAGCCCGAGGTTAGTAGTCTGGGGACTAATGAAAGTATTCATACTAATTCATATATTCAAGGAAGGTGTCTTCGATTAAGAAAGTTGACGCCTGATTATCTACTTTTTATCTGGAAATTAATTCGAGGAAGAATCAGGTCCGCTGTGTCCATGTATTGGTTTAAATGGATTCAGGTGTTCCTATTGTCCCAGTACAGACTTAAGCGCGAGGAATAGACACGCTTCTCGTGCACACATTGCATTTGAAAAGGAGTGCAATACTATGCAACAATAAATATAAAATTAGCGGTCGTTTATAGAAATAAATATTTGAATAAACTTATTATAACATGCTTTTAGCAACAACTGGAAATTAGCAAATTCAGAATGCATACTGCATATTGATTTTAAATACTGTTAAAGCCAAACACAACATATACACATTAATCGTGATCTAAAGATGGATGATTTATAAAAATGTCGGCTTCAACATTCGGCACCTTAATTCCAGTACTTTCCTGGAAAGGGACTTTGATGTAGTGAGTGTCGTTGATTTACGAGATGAGGGAACTATACGCATTATTCCAGGAATGGCAGTGGGAACCTTGCCAAGGAGTTTCAGTTCCCTGTATTAGGGTTATGTTGGAATTAAGTCTTTTCAGCATAAAGTCGCAGCAGGAATTTGATACACGTATCTCCAGAGTCCATTCATAAATGACTATGATAGGTTGGTACCTCATCCTAGGTTGTTCCCTGCCTTGCACTCATAGCCTCTGGAATAGGCTCCCGACTCTGCTTACAGACAATGGATGGATGGATTAATAAATCAACTAAATGTAGAATTTTGCAGAATCCAGATCATCATCAGCATAAAATATGTTGTAGAAGTGGGCAAACACGCATCCAAACACATATCCAAGTACTCAATGTCAGAAAGAGTACTTAACCCCCCCATACTGTACTGGTGCCAATTTCACCTTGTTTACCAAGATCACATAATGGCTTTATTCTCATGACATATCTGGCAGTGCAGATGTTGGCTGATTAAAGAGGAAAACTTAATTATATGCTCAATAATCCTCCTGGTGTTAAACAAAGAAACATATGCAGGCACATCCAGTTTCTGAGACTGGCCAGCTGCTTGGATTCTGTTCATGTGGCTCTGAGAGTGGGCAGACTTGGCACTAGATCCCATTAGACCAGGGGTCTCTAACTCCAGTCCTGGAGGCCGCAGCCCTGCACATTTTTGGGTTTACCATCATTTAACACACCTGATTCAACTCCTCACAGGTCACTGTGTTAATTACCACACAGCTCTTCAGCTCAATCATTTGTGGTGGGACAGGGAAAGAACTAAGCTACACAGGGCACCGGCCCTCCGGGACTGGGGTTTGAGACCCCTGCATTAGACGATAACAAAAAGGAAAGAAAATGGCAGCTGTAGAAAACACTTTGTCTTGTGAACACTGTAATTTTAAAAGTATTTCACAGGTATTTTTCAAACTTCGCAGGCATTGTAGGGGTGGTAAACTGGAAATGGTCAAATTTTAAAACCGATCACCCCAAGACTGAAGTAGCGCTGCAAAATGTAAAAAAAATAAAAAGGTTACGGCCTGGCCTTTGATCCCGTTGGGGTAATAACTGAAACAGAATTTGATATGGCATGTCAACAGGTTAAGCTTATTTGTTATTACAGACACTCCTCACTTAATGACTGAGTTCCCTCTCTATGACTAGGACATTAAGCCAATTGGTCGATAAGCGAGGGGCCGCCCCTTATCGATACTTCATGCATACTGTACTGGTAGTGGGTTTGTGTCAACCATCATTAGATATTGTTGTAATGTCACCTTTGCACCATTTATAGCATATTTAGTATCTTTATAAATGTTTAGACAGTAATGTATTGTATACTGTACTACGCAGAATAGAGGAGATCAGCTCTAATATACATTTACACTGAGGTTTGGATACTGTAAATACAGATAATTGTTTTTATTTATTCTGAATGAAAAAAAGGTCTAAAGGAAACTCCAACTTGACTTAACTTTGTTTCAGTTTGCATAAGTCTTACATATGATCTAGGGCTGTCAAAATTGACGCGTTAACGCGGATTAATCCAGCATCGTGATTAATCTGATTAAAAATATTAACGCA
>JAODKN010016190.1:2390-13710 GCA_026774425.1 Petrocephalus zakoni | reverse complement strand
TGCTTACATTTTATTTTAACTGACCACTGAGAAATACCTAAAAGTTTCCGTGTGACCGGATGCACTACCAATAAGGTGAAGAACCCAGAATATAGGTCACCTTAAAAGCTCTTTTTTATATCATATATAAAAGCATCAAATGCAAAACAGTTCAAATTAAATCCCACCAACCGGAATCTGTGAAAAAAACACGGATTTCACAGGGTTAATAGAAGGGGCGCAGTCTACAGTAAATAATCTAGCTCCCCCATAGCACCCGCAACATTAGATACCTGGCGCCGCCACTGGTCTCATATCCCCAGAACTCTGTTTTGTGGTGAAGATTATAATCTGCTATGATCAACACTTACTGTGAATCGCTTTAAATGTTGCTGCCGCAATGAATTGTGGGACGGCATTATCTCTGTCAAGGATCCGCCAGTGTGCCTTGTGCTAAAGGAGATTAGATATGAAGCACTGAAACACCTTTCTTTGGCACGTTAGGGTATTCGAACAACTATTATTGCTGCCACTTAGACGTCTCCAAGATATTTCACTCAGTTAGGAACACAAGCAAAGAAGAATATTTGACCACAGCCTTGCTTTTGTGCATACAGTAACTTTTTCCATGGAAGTTTGCAGACACTTTATAGGGATGACACACTGGAAATGTTCAGGTTTTGAAACAGGTCAGACCAAAACTGAAGCAGTGCTGCATAGTAATAGTATTAGTTTCAGACATTTTACCTTGTGAATGTGATACAAAATATAAATTATTTGACTTATTTGATCTTTTTCAACATTTTCAGATAAGTTGTAAGCGAAAAGATTTGGAAATTTTCAAACTTTAAGACAAATTTGATCAAAATTAAGGCAGTGCCACACAGTGACTGCAAAGATAAGGATGCGTTATTAAGAGACTTAACCTTGTGAGCAGGTCAACAATTTCTTAATATTATTCCGTTTTCTCTGTTTGAGCTATGACAAATCATAATACCACTTGACAAAAACATTATATAGATGAAAATCTACATATAAGTGATATTTCATTGGATTGTGATTCTAATTAAAAATATTATTTTGGTTGTATTGCCCAACTGTCCCCCATGTTGCACGATGATGAATGAATGAATGAATGAAAATTACATTTATATAGTGCTTTTCGAGATTACATTACAGAAGCATTGGGGTGCCCCTTCACCCACCATCACTGTGTAGCTCCCACCTAGATGGGACAGCCATTCTGCGCCAGTACGCTCACCACACAGTAGCTAAGGTAGAGAAGGGGCAGGAGAAAATTAACCAGTTAGATATAGGGGATGATTTGGAGGCAAGATTTCACAGGGCCACAATGGGCAATTTTAGCCAGGGCATCGGGGTACCACCCCTACTCTTTTGAAAAATGCCTAGGGGTCTTTTATGATGATAGAGAATCAGGACCTCGGTTTTGCATTTTATTGGCACCATTTTTACAGCACAGTGTCCCAGTCTTAGCTGTTGCTTTGGACTTACCTGCTTCCACTGAGTTGCCCTGTTGTTTTGACTGCTGTCATCTGCCTGTCTGCCCTATTGCAGTCTCTCATTTGTTCAATAAATCCCCTGTTTGTGTTTTTGCAATAATTGCTTTATCACCCAGCCATACTCTCTTGCCTGTTCTGCTGCCAATGATTCTGCATCTCATCTACACCCAGACAAATTGGAGTGTATAAATTGGCACTTTGTTTATTTGACTTCCTCTGCTGGCCCAAGGAGGATGGGATCTGTTCTAATAAAACAAGAGGCAGACCTCCATATGTCTTTATATAACTTTCTGTAAGGGCTGGACCCTTTCAGGGTCATAGGGGGCTTGGAGCCAATCCCAGAGGCTAGGGGCGCAAGGCAGAGCAGAGTGTCACACAGCGTGCTCAGTGTTTGTACAGCTCCCTCATCCATACCCAACCATGACCTCTTTTATGTCACCAAACCATAAGTTAAGTAACCTTCAACATCCATACACTTCTGAGAACAAAACGTGGGTTGGCTGACCTTCAGTATTCAGGCAGTTCTTATGAACTGCTTAGGGTTACCAGGTAATCCATGTTAGGGTGAAACATTTATTTAAATGGAAACAGTGGTGCATTGAACATCCTGTTGTTTTATGCAAGCATTATGACTATGAGTAGGGCGCATTGTGGCCACTGACTCTATGGTTCAGCGGGGTTTATGACTATGAGTAGGGCGCATTGTGGCCACTGACTCTATGGTTCAGCGGGGTTTATATACACATCACTACTGATTTGGTAACATCACCAACACACCCAACAAACAGGAAATACTGTACCTCAAAAACACCATTTTGAGGAAACATGTGGTTTAACTATAACT
The DNA here is from genome assembly GCA_026774425.1 of Petrocephalus zakoni. Lineage (NCBI taxonomy): Eukaryota > Metazoa > Chordata > Actinopteri > Osteoglossiformes > Mormyridae > Petrocephalus > Petrocephalus zakoni. The sequence continues at coordinate 11,367 of JAODKN010016190.1, read as the reverse complement.
AAAACCAGAGCCGGCCCAAGGCATAAGTCAACTAAGCGGCCGCTTGGGGCCCTCACACCACCGGGGGCCCCCATGAGTGCTTGAAACGTCAAGATATCTTGATTTAGGTGGGGAGGAATCAAATTCTGCTTAGGGCCCCATAAAGGCTCGGGCCGGCCCTGACTAAAACATTGCACACTGTATTCAGATTGAACTTGCTCCAGGTCCTCTGTTGCTTAGACTGGTTTGTTTCTTTAATTGAAAGATTCATCCGGATATTTTACATTAACATTAGTGAAATATGCATGATTTTAGGAGACTGACCGATCAGCACACAGCAAGAACTCAGTGCTTAAGCGAAATCCAGGTCCTTTTTATTGAAATCCTACCCTGTCCTAGCTCAAAGTGTCCTCCCTGACCTGGATTATCTGGTCACACAAAACTGCTGCACTCATAAATTTTTTCGCTATTTTTCAACTTATCTTTGTGGTGTGTCAAGCCTTAACCACAGACTGTCTCAAACAACTTCCTCTGCTATACTTGAAAGCAGCAGTATTTGCCCACTGCATACCTCAATGCACACAGAAATATACTGCACTTACATTTCATTTGCCTTATAAGATATAAGCATTTGGTTCCTGTAGGGTTACCGTAGGACCAAGCAGCTTCATAATCCACCCAGTCTAAGCCTTCCTTGCTGCACTCTGACTCCCATGAACTAAAACTAAGGTTTCTTGCCTTGCTGACAGAAGTGCAGCAGGCAAGTATCGTGTGAGTAAATATAGATACGGAAATAACTTGTAAGCAAATTTTACCCTTATCAGACATCAAGCTTCTAATGAAAACTGCCATCTCTGCTCGCCTGTTAAGTTTGGTAGGAAATTCTTCCTACTAGAGCGTTTATCCTCGCTACTGTCACCTCTGGCTTGCCCTCTGGGGGGGCATTGGGCTGGGATAATGTAATGTAATGTAAAGCGCATTGAGACAATGTAATGCTGTGAAAATGCACTATATAAATAAAATTGAATAGATATGAAAAAATATTCAGTGCCTGCAGAGCTAACGCACAAGTTTATATTACATAATTTGGGCTCAGGCACTTCCAGCCCCCAAAGCCCCCCCTCAGTGCATGTTTCGCGTCATTTACGGGTGTCAAGGGAGCAGCTGTCAATGTGCAGGAGACTCCTGCAACCTCTGGGACAGGTGTGATGTTTATCATTTCTTTTATATGGGATACTGAATCGATATCTGATTGCTTTACACAGCCTGGATAAATATATCTTGAATGAGTTTTTTGTTATGTTTTTGCCGATTTTAGGAACTACAAAGAGTTGTTAAGGAGCACTCAGGCATCCACGTTATAACACTTGGTAAGTAGATCTTGCCAGCAGATGGCACAAGAGGCGCATCAGCGCTCCAACCATCCTGAAAATGATTTTAGATTCCCTGCCTTAGTTTGTATAAATTGCTCTTTCCAACATAAAGTAAGGCCCAATCCCAAACCTAAGTAAGTAGGTAAGGCCCAGTTCCCTACACATTCAGCCTCGCTACTTTACTTTTATGGGCAGGCAGGTGGTGTAGTGGTTAGGGGCACACTGCATAATTGAAAGATTGCTGGTTTGAGTCACCGACCCGCAAGTACCGCTGCGGTACCCTGAGCAAGGCACCGTCCCCAAGCACTGCTCCCTGGGCACCCACGTAGCTGCCGTGTCATGATGTCACACGGGTTAAAAGCAGAGGACACATTTCGTTGTTGCATGCTCTGGTGCATCAACAATGATGGTTAATCGCCTTCACTTTGTTGGATGCTCCAGAGACCCCTCACCATATTCAAAGCAGCAAGGGCATGCCCTTATCAAGGGCATCACCAGCGATAGAGGCTCACAAAACTCCACTACCATTTTCATATCCCACAGTTTTGCAGGCAGCAAACAGAACAGCATGAAATGTAACAAAAATTACATATTAAAATAAAATATTAAATATAATGTTTATATTGTGTTAATGGGACTGAATGTTTAAATGCATGCATGTAATTGAATTTTACATTTTTGAATATGCATAACGATAATATTTGTCCATTTTTATTCAATCATCTGAAGTCCCATTGCAGAAAGTGTACATAATGCACTCAGAATAGGGGCAGTGTGTTAATGCAGTGGTTAGCACTGATGCCTCGTACCTCTGGGACCAGGGTTTGACCCCCCCCCCACTTCTATGTGCATGGAGTCCCCATGTTGTCATGGGGTTTCCTCCAGGTACTCCATCCAGTCCCAAAATATGCTTAGGTGAATTAGAGTGTGCCCTTGCATGGGGTGGCACCCCTCCTCGGTTGTTCTCTGCCTTGCACCCATAGGGTCTGGACCCCCCCCCCCCATGTCCCTGAATAGGACAAGCAGTTACAATAAAGTTACTCGCTCAGTGTGATCAGGCCGTGTAACTGTTGTTTTCTCAAACTTTATGATTTTCTAAACAACTCGTTTATTATTAAAGAAACAACAAACAGCTTCTTGAAGGAGCCACTTCATCACGTCACATTTCCTTTTATGTAAAGGAGACTTGAATCTTCTAGTGAAGATTCTTCTGAGATTTTAACGGTCTAGGGTCACCTGATATTTGAGCCACCAAGAATGTAACGAATATCATATTTATCCTCTAAGATGTGACCAGTCAGGCCAGCATAGACGCCGCTGCTGAGGAGGTGTCAGCTTTGGTGGGCACCGAGGGGCTGACCTGCCTCATAAACAATGCAGCCATCGGCAATACTGTCACCCTCGAAAGGGTGACGGCTGAGGAGATGATGAAGACCTTTGAGTGTAACGCTGTGTCCCCTCTCATGGTCACTAAGGTAAAAAAACAAGTAGTATGGTCCTCTGGAAAGTAAGGGAGCATGATTATCTGATATATGTTTATTGATTTTAGGGTAGCTGCTCACCTGCTGTGTTTGTCTTGCAGGCCTTCTTGCCACTTCTGCGAGCAGCTGCAAAGCGAGGCTCTGGGATGGGTATCCACAGAGCTGCTGTGATCAACTTCTCCTCCATTCTTGCTTCTGTTCAGCTCAACCAGGGAGACTTGGCAGAATTCAAGTGCTATCCCTATAGGGCCTCCAAGGTGAGTTCGCAACTTCTACAGAAGCAGACCTGAGCACCTTCCGCCTCCTCTCAGCCTGAATGAATTGTGACTTGTGCTTTGATATGCTAGCTGCTGATTATTCTATCACAGGGATGTCACAATTGCTGCGTGGGTGACACTGGTTTGATGTGGAGCCAGAATGATTTGTGTTCTAAAGCAGCAACTGAGATTATAACCAAACCCAGTTTTCAACGGATACAATAACTGACCGCTTGTGATACACACACGATGGTGATAGAGAGCAACTTTTTATACAAATGTAGGCATGATTGAAAAAATAAGCAACATACTGATAAACATGATATTAGCGATCTCTGCAAATACTGATGATGGACCTAAATTACAGGCGGCCTTGAACATGGTGACGAGGTGTTTAGCCGTCGATCTGGAGTCAGAGGGAATTCTCTGCATTGTCATTCACCCAGGCTGGGTGCGCACTGACATGGGGGGCCCACGGGTAAGTGATGGATGCTCTTTTGAGGTCATATTGCTCATGTGTCCATTATGCAGAAACACCTGCATGATTCATCCATTTATTCTGTGTATTGCACTATTATTTCTTTAGGGTGAGCTGAGTGTGGAGGAGAGTGTTTCTTCAGTCCTGAGTGTGCTTGCTGGACTATCTGAGAAGGATCATGGAGGGTATCTGGACTACTCAGGGAAAACACTGCCCTGGTGATATTTTGGGAATAGCTTGAGTACACCCTACACTCCTCTTTATTAAAATCGAGCTGTAACTGTCTATTTCTGAAATATTAGATATTTCTTTCTGTCTGTATAAGTGATGTGAATTTTAGCACACCGCTGTCAAGCGCTGTGCTTTTTTTTAATGAAAAATGCTATATAAAAATAAATTGAATTTCCTTGTATGTTTATGTTTTGAGTGTGGCTCAATGGGTTAAGCCTCTGTTCCTGTAATCGGAAGGTCGCTGGGTCAAGCTCTGTTGCCTGCCACTGTTTCTTCCAGTCTTTCTAGATTTTCGCTAAGTGCTTGTTGGAAGTTCTAGTAGCTTTGCACATATCTGCATGTAGGACACAGTGTACAGTACGACTGCGGTCCTTTCTATGATAGAAGAGAAACTAACTTGCTGATTACTAGTGGAAAGTCACAGTATTGGTAGGAAGGCACCCCTGCCGATCCAGTGGGGGTGGACCCAGAGGATACCGCTCTGGAGGACTTAGACTGAGGCCCTCTAGGCTTTGCCCTAAATTCCACAGACTAGGGCCCAGCAAAAGAGCTGGTCGGGTCTCCATCTCCAAAACAGGGAGACGGGGGGCACGTTATTTGGGCCTGCTGCATGGACACCTTCCCTATTACTGTGCAGTGGAGGGTATACGCGATGCTGTTCCTCTCCCACTCCAGTCCTGCAGTCCCCTCATCACCCTCCAGTCCTGCAGACCTCTTGCCACCGTCCAGTCCCGCTGGTCCCTCTGTGCTTTCCAGCCTCACTGGCCCCCCACTGCTCTCTGGCCCTGCTGGTCCCTCTGTGCTCTCCGGCCCCACTGGCCCCTCACTGCCCTGCGGCCGAACTCGTCCCACACTGCTCTCCAGCCCCACCAGCCCCTCACTGCCCTCCGGCCCTACCGGCCCCTTACTGCTCTCTGGCCCTGCTGGTCCCTCTGTGCTCTCCGGCCCCACTGGCCCCTCACTGCCCTCCGGCCCCACTGGTTCCTCTGTACCCTCCGGCCCCACTGGCCCCTCACTGCCCTCTGGCCCTGCTGGTCCCTCTGTGCCCTCTGGACACACTGGTCCCTCACTGCCCTCCGGCCCCGCTGGTCCCTCTGTGACCTCCGGCCCCACCGGCCCCTCACTGCCTTCTGGCCCCGCTGGTCCCTCGCTGCTCTCCAGCCCCACTGACTCCTCAGTGCTCCCTGGCCCAGCTGACCCTCTGATCCTACAGCCTGGAGGGGTTCCACTCCTCTGGGGAAGGAACTAGGAGGGCCCATGGCCCAGGATCATTGCTCAGCTTCCCAGGGTCGAGGGGTTTTTGTCCCTTTGTCCGGTCCGTGTTTCTGCCTCTGTCCTTGCTGTCCTTTCCCCTGTCCGCCCTGTAGGGGTAGGAAACCACAATTTAGCTTGATTTTTAACAATTTTCCCTGCTGGGCCACCTAAACTGTGCGTTTGTGGATGCAAATTAACCTAATGGTGAGCATTTCTCAAGGACAGGATACAAATCAATGTCACCCTGTGTGAGTGTTTCAGTTCTTATCTAATCGAATTCCACAGTCTAATCAGTATAGTAAATGGCTGGACCTCATCCAGAATTATGCTAGGGCGGGAGGGAATGGCTCTCACAGCAGTACAGAAAGCCATTTTCCGCTGCAATGCATCAGCATGGTTGCCTGAATCTAATTGAATCAAAAGAACTACAACTCACCATCCTGTTAAATATAAAAATGCATTTTTTTCATGGAGTTAACAATGTTGTTTGTTGATAATGTGTTTAGCACGGTAAACCTAGGCAAACTCTTCACAGTTAATACTACCATTTCATATTTTAATCATCATTAAAACCGGTTGATTACGACACTTTGAAAAACTATTAAATATTGTCTAGCATCAACCGACGTTAGCAGCTGTGCAGCAGGTGCGGGTGGACGGGCACAGCGTGCAGCGTGAACTTGCTTGATGCCCGTGAAAATGTGAGGGAAGCCAATGCCAGGACTCCGGAGATACTTAATGTTAAAGCGCATTGATATGGTTTGCATGTGTTAGTGTAAGGTACTGTCTATGCTGTTATTCTGAAGTTTATGCAAACCAAAGGTGCATAGTGCTGCTAATTTTATTAGCGATTTCCAATATAAAACTTGATAAAATTATTTCTGTTTGCGTATCGGTACTTTTTGAAGATTTTCAGCACATTGTTGATATTTTTAACAACATTTCTCAAAGTTGTATGCTGACTTGCATAAAAGTATTTTATTATATATAAATACCATTTTATGTAGTAGTGGTATTTTTTCTTACATAATATAGATTATCCGAATGAGATGCTTTGTTTATTTAGAGTACATTCAAATCTCAGTCATTGTTCCTTTTTAATGGATTGATTTAGAGTTCTTATGACTTGTTTAGGAGCCCCATGCATATGCAAATTATATAAATAAACCTAACTGTGCCTTCCCATTGTTAAGAAGAGAAGCTTTTAGCTCCGGAATGAAGCCTCGCATCAATTCCCCTCATTAAATTACCTCCATGTAAGCCAGCCAGCACACTGGCTCATATAACCACGTTGGAAAGCTGATCTGCACTATGGGGGATGGCAGGCACGGGAGAGGGCAGATTTATGAGGGTGGACTTCCAATCCCGGAAAGGGGGGGGGGAGGGGCTTTTTTATTTCCTGCCCCATTATAAGACATTAAAATTTGTTCCTATAAAAAGCCATAAATTTCAGGGAGAGTCCCCTTTTTCTGCTCTATTTAGTGACACCTTTGCTGGTCTCTGTGGGGAAATTCTCTTTTTACCTAACTCATTTTGCTCTCCATGACACACATAGGTAGGTGTGAGAAAGCCTGATAGCGAAGGGCAGCCACAGAGCTGAGGGTTAAGGGCCTTACTGAAGGGCCCACAGACATGTGGCCAGGTTCAAACCAGCAACATTCTGAGCAGAGGTATAGAGGCTTGGCCCACTGAGCCACACACCAACCCCAATTCGTTTGTCACATTTCAAAGGACCGCCGGCCTGCCATTCAGTTACCTCCAATCCATCCATTAATGTAATCTCAGACTGGCTGTGCACACACACATACAGTGTCATGTGACTAGAATTTCTTGGAGGAGAAACAATCAAAAACATATAGTTTTAAACCATATTATTGCATAGGAGGACATAGGAAAATAAAAGCAGGACATTTTCAAAGACAAGACAAGAATAATTGTTTTGGACATGCTGTGACTGTCTTTATAAAGGAAGTATGTTGGCTGTGCAGATAGAGACACATCACAGTTTATAGTGAGTCAATTTAGGAGCCCTAAACTTATCAGGCAAATTAAGTTACACTCCATCAGTCTCTTCATCTTTAGTACCATCCAGGAGGAGCAGCATTGTTGTCTAGTTATTTGGTTCTTCAATTCAGAAGTAGAAAAGACATTTCATTGTGAACCAGAAACTCCATGCTTGTTTGATTGCCTTTAAGATTGTGCGTCACATTTATTGTATTAGAAGTCTATTCTGAATAACAGGTTATTTTATTTTCCCAAGCAATAACATTTAGGAAAGATCAACACTGAGGAAAACAGACATTTCCTACAGACCTATTTATTTTTGGGGTCCACTAGAATAGATTTATACTAGATTTCATACTGTACATCTCTATTCACTCTGCCTATAACTTTGTCTGAAACACTCTATAAGAGATTTAAGCCCCACCCCCAATGAGCCCAGTATGCTCTGATTGGTCAGCTTACCCTACACGTCTTGCAGTGTGCGGACAGATCCTTGCAGGTAGACATTCAATAAAGATTGTGTTATGAGATGACCTCACCATGTCACAGCGAGTTACCCCCTTTGGCGTGTACTTTGGGCTATAACCATATAATACACTGAAGGCGAGGGAAAAATCAGAAAAGCGAAATTTGACCCCTTTAATTCAGATTTTTTTAATTCAGCTCTTTTGACACAGGGCATCTCTGCTGAGACCACCTAATGTGGAGACATTGGCGTCAGATTCTAAATCATTATTTCTGAGGTCTTACCCTATCCTCTTCCTGGACCAATATGGAATCATCATGTAGTGTAGACCGACTGGCCCATCATGATGCCATCAGATATTTAAACTAGTCCAGGCTTATTTTGACCTTTGATTGATCCATGCACACACTGTGTACATCATAGTGCTATCAAAGCTCATAGGGCATGGTGTTTGGCTCAGAGGCTTAGGCCTCTGTGCTCAGGAGGTTATCAGTTTGAGGCCCGGCCTTGACAAAATAAACACATTTCCGCCAGGCCTGAAATGCTCCAGGGACACTGGATGAACGTCCTGAGCTTGGAAAGCTTTGCTTTCAACTGTGTGTATGTCCCAAAAGGAGATGGGATATGTGAAAATAGCAGTCCAGTGTAACTACTTGTGAAAATAAAACATTTCATTGACATCCTCACAGGACTGAGCTTTGTTGGAGTCCCCTGTAACAAGATGCTCAGCACTGAATCATCTGTAGTTCCAATGGGTGTAGTTATCTGTCACAAAAGCCGCGACTGTGTTAAGTTAAATAAATGAAAATAAAACAATTCCAGTAATAAAAACATTAGGGATCTTGCGGGATCACTGGTTGGACCCCTAATATTAGGACCTTTCTGTGAACAATCTCTGACCATTAAATATGTAAGTAATTCACTTACGGCTCAGCAGTGGAAACGATATTTTTCTGCACTATGAATGTAACATTTTCCTTGGGTTTCACGTGTCTGAGTTTGTGGGCGTGTATGCAGTCACTTTGGGTCACTTCTGATTGGAGTGACTGACTGTCACACAAGGAGGATGGAATTCATTTGCAAATCTATTCTCATGACAGTTTTAAACACTGGGCCAGATGTGCTGTATAATGCATATCCTAAATCGGAGCCTTTGCGATTTGCTAATTGCATTGTTTAAAATCGTGATTTCGATTTGAAATTGATAAGTCGTTCAGCCCTAGCTAGCTGGGTCACTTTTTTGTTTTAAGCAACAGCAGACTGGCAGCCCTTTACGTCAATCAAGTGCCAAATGCCAAAGGGAGAATAGATGATAGGCTAAAGTCTAAAAAGAAATTTGAATGATCGGGCAGCCCTGATATACAGGGAGGACATTCATCTGAATCCAGCACCTCTGTACTTTCTCTCGAATTAGCATTGATGTTGAGAGTCTTGTGACCAGTGACACATTAAAA